>QXTE01000179.1:1591158-1696652 GCA_003942145.1 Platysternon megacephalum
GTTTACCTGGCCGACCAGCACCGGGGGCAGGGCAGGCTCCCTGCTTGCTTGCCCTGCCGCGGCGCCGCACCAGGAAGCAGCTGGAACCCGGGGGAGGAGGGGCGCAGGGGTGTGTGTGGCTGTTGCTTCAGGCACCGCCCCCAGCAGTTCCCATTGGCCGGGAATGGGGAACTGTGGCCAATGGGAGCTGCTGGGGGCGGTGCCTGAAGCAACAGCCACACACACCCCTGCGCCCCTCCTCCCCCGGGTTCCAGCTGCTTCCTGGTGCGGCGCCGCGGCAGGGCAAGCAAGCAGGGAGCCTGCCCTGCCCCCGGTGCTGGTCGGCCAGGTAAACGGAGGGGGGCGGGGGGGCCGGGAGGAGCTCGCGGGCCGCATGCGATAGCCCTGCGGGCCGCATGCGGCCCACGGGCCGCGTGTTTGAGACCCCTGCACTAGGTGATTTGAAGGAGGCTCTATCTTGGGAACCTCTTGTTCAAATGCCTCTCAAGTTGGGACTGTCAAAACCTGGCTGAGTCCCCCTCTGGAAGGAAACCTGTTTGTTGTGAGTGGATGCAATCAATGGATTCCAGGTGCTCTTAAGTTACCTGGCTCTGTGCAGAGCAAAGGTTACTTCCTAGCTGTATGCCCAAAGGCACACACTCAGTGGCAGACCTCCTATCTGTCTCCCTTCCTTGGGATGTGGGGCTCTGCAACCCAGTTGTGTTAGACCTTGAAATCAGTACCTCAGCCTTTCCAAGCCCCCCAGTTGTATGTGCACTTTCTCTCGGAGTTCCACCTGACTGTGGGCACTCAGAACTTCTCGATTAACCCCTTCTGGGAAAATGTGGCAGGCAAGCAAGGAATACAGCTTTAGCAAAGATTTTTTTAACCACAGTCACTTTTACTGTTAAGAAAGCACAGAGTTACAGATCTTTGCAACATAATACAGTCCTGAGATGCACCCGTTGAGTCTGCTCTCACACCTGTCGTGAGTCCAAGGTTCTGGTCAGCATTTCAGACAAGGCAGAGTCCCTCCTGCCTTCGCCCTCTTCCCAGCATGGTCTTCTGGCATGTGGCAGTGGTTGGCCCCCTTGCTCAGAGAATCCCCTCCCTAAATACATTCTGTGTCCCTTTTTGCCCATGTTCTCCAGCTGGGAAATTCCAGGCCCTTCCTCCAACCAAGCTTCTGTGCAGAGTCTCCATTGTCCCATGGCAGTGGGTTGGCAGTTGAGAGACAATCAAAGCTGATAGCCCTAGATTGCTCTTCTGTTGACCTATCTGCCTCCTCTCAGAGAGATGAATTATCTAAATTGATGGAAAAAACCCTTCTGTCAATGTAGGAAGCTTCTACAGTATGGTGCTGCAGAACAAAGATAACCTACCATTCCTGACGGGTATTTGTCCAATCTGTTCTTAAAAAACTTTCAGTGATGGGGATTCCACAACCTCTGTTGGAAGCATATTCCAGAGTTTAACTACCCCTATAGCAGGGGTCGGCAACCTCTGGCACGCGGCTCGCCAGGGTAAGCACCCTGGCGGGCCGAGCCAGTTATTTACCTGCCGCGTCGGCAGGTTCGGCCGATCGCGGCTCCCACTGGCCGCAGTTCGCCGCTCCGGGCCAACGGGGGCGACGAGAAGCCGCGGCCAGCACATCCCTCGCCCGCGCCGCTTCCCGCTGCCCCCATTGGCCCGGAGCGGCGGACCGCGGCCAGTGGGAGCCGCGATCGGCCGAACCTGCCGACGCGGCAGGTAAATAAACTGGCCCGGCCCGCCAGGGTGCTTACCCTGGCGAGCCGCGTGCCAGAGGTTGCCGACCCCTGCCCTATAGTTAGATTTTTTTCCCTAATATCTAACCTAAATCTCCCTTGCTGCAAATTATGCTCATTACTTCTGGTCCTACCTTCAGTGGACATGGAGACCAATTTGATCACCGTTGTCTTTATAACTGCCTTCAGTATATTTGAAGATTACCAGGTCCTCCCTCAGTTTTCAGTTTTCAAAACTAAACTTGCCCAGTTTTTTAATCTTTCCTCACAGGACAAATTTTCTAAAGCTTTTATCATTTTTGTTGCTGTCCTCTGGACTCTCCCATTTGTCCACATCTTTCCTAAAGTGTGGTACCCAGAACTGGACACAGTACTCCATCTGAGGCTTCAGTAGTGCCGAGAAGAGTGGGGCAATTGGCTCCTGTGTCTTACATATAATACTCTTATTAATACACCCCAGCATGATATTAGCTGCAACATATTGTTGACTCATATTCAGTTTGTGATCCACTATAACCCCCAGATCCTTTTCAGCAGTACTACTAACCTAGCAAATTATTCCCCAATTTGTAGTTGTGCATTTGATTTTTCCTTCGTAGGTGAAGTACTCTGCACTTGTGTTTATTGAATTTCATCTTGTTGAACTCAGACCAATTCTCCAATTTGCCAATGCCCTTTTGAATTCTAATCATGTCCTCCAAAGTGCTTGCAACTCCCTCCAAGTTTGATGTCATCTGCAAATTTTATATTCATACTGTCCTCTCCATTATCCAAGTCATTAATGAAAATACACCTTTACCCCGCTGTCCTCGGGAGCCAAAAAATCTTACCGTGTTATAGGTGAAACCGCGTTATATTGAACTTGCTTTGATCCGTCGGAGTGCGCAGACCCGCCCACCCGGAGCGCTGCTTTACCGCGTTATATCCGAATTCGTGTTATATCGGGTCGTGTTATATCCAGGTAGAGGTGTATTGATTAGTACCAGATCCAGGTCTGACCCCCACAGGGACCCCACTAGATACTTCCACCCGGTTTGACAGTGAACCATTGATAACTANTAGATTTTTTTCCCTAATATCTAACCTAAATCTCCCTTGCTGCAAATTATGCTCATTACTTCTGGTCCTACCTTCAGTGGACATGGAGACCAATTTGATCACCGTTGTCTTTATAACTGCCTTCAGTATATTTGAAGATTACCAGGTCCTCCCTCAGTTTTCAGTTTTCAAAACTAAACTTGCCCAGTTTTTTAATCTTTCCTCACAGGACAAATTTTCTAAAGCTTTTATCATTTTTGTTGCTGTCCTCTGGACTCTCCCATTTGTCCACATCTTTCCTAAAGTGTGGTACCCAGAACTGGACACAGTACTCCATCTGAGGCTTCAGTAGTGCCGAGAAGAGTGGGGCAATTGGCTCCTGTGTCTTACATATAATACTCTTATTAATACACCCCAGCATGATATTAGCTGCAACATATTGTTGACTCATATTCAGTTTGTGATCCACTATAACCCCCAGATCCTTTTCAGCAGTACTACTAACCTAGCAAATTATTCCCCAATTTGTAGTTGTGCATTTGATTTTTCCTTCGTAGGTGAAGTACTCTGCACTTGTGTTTATTGAATTTCATCTTGTTGAACTCAGACCAATTCTCCAATTTGCCAATGCCCTTTTGAATTCTAATCATGTCCTCCAAAGTGCTTGCAACTCCCTCCAAGTTTGATGTCATCTGCAAATTTTATATTCATACTGTCCTCTCCATTATCCAAGTCATTAATGAAAATACACCTTTACCCCGCTGTCCTCGGGAGCCAAAAAATCTTACCGTGTTATAGGTGAAACCGCGTTATATTGAACTTGCTTTGATCCGTCGGAGCGCGCAGACCCGCCCACCCGGAGCGCTGCTTTACCGCGTTATATCCGAATTCGTGTTATATCGGGTCGTGTTATATCCAGGTAGAGGTGTATTGATTAGTACCAGATCCAGGTCTGACCCCCACAGGGACCCCACTAGATACTTCCACCCGGTTTGACAGTGAACCATTGATAACTACTCTTTGAGTATGGTCTTTCAACCAGGTGTGCACCCACTTTACAATAATTTCATCTAGACCACATTTCCCTAGTTTGCTTATGAGAATGTTATGTGGGACTGTCTCAAAAGTGTTACTAAAATGAAGATATATCACATTTACTGCTTCCCCGTATCCACTAGACCAGGCGTAGGCAACCTATGGCACGTGTACCAAAGGCGGCACGCAAGCTGATTTTCAGTGGCACTCACACTGCCTGGGTCCAAGCCACTGGTCTGGGGGGCTCTGCATTTTAATTTAATTTTAAATGAAGCTTCTTAAACATTTTAAAAACCTTATTTACTTTACATACAACAATAGTTTAGTTATATATTATAGACTTATAGAAAGAGACCTTCTAAAAACGTTAAAATGTATTACTGGCACGCAAAACCTTAAATTAGAGTGAATAAATGAAGACTCGGCACACCACTTCTGAAAGGTTGCCGACCCCTGCACTAGACTATTAACCCTGTCAAAGAAGGAAAGTAGATTGGTTTGGCATGATTTGTTCTTGACAAATAACCGGGCTGTCTGTTTCTTATAACCCTACTTTCTTCCATGTGCTTACAAATTCATTGTTTAATAGGTTTATGTACATCCCAATCCAAGTGAGATATTGGAAATAAGACAAAGTGAAGTTGGAAAACTCTGTAGAAATAAGACCTATTGGAAGTGTTTCTTATATTAGCATGGAGAAGCTCATTTTGGTTGCTTGTTTAGTGACTCTTACGTAGTTGGTGAAGAGGTGATTGAGGAAAATGTTTATTAAAAACAACAAAAACAATATGTGCAACTAGGGTCAGATGTAGGGGTGTTTTTGCCTTTAACTTTACCTTGTGATCTATATCACTGGTGTGTTTGTCTCCTTTCTGATAACACATCTATATTCTCCAGTGATTTATTATTTCTTAGTACTCCTAAAGTTAAAAGTGAAATTGATCCCTTTGGACAGCTTTTTAGACTAGTTCTTGGTGGTGATCACTAATCTCAGGTTGCCTGTAGGGTATAACTATTGTATTTGCATCACTGAAGTTGCTTTAGCAGAGAAAGTGGAAAGAACCTGTGTAAATCACTTCATTTTTGGGCAGAGATGGGATGCTGGCATTTTCCTGGCCTCAGCAATATGGATTGAACAGTGATGAAGTTATAAATAGAATCCTTCCCTTGTCAACAGCTGACATTCTGAGTCACAGAAACAACAGTGATAGGAAAGCAATACAAATAGAGACCAGTTTTTGAAACGAAAAATAATGTTATGAGGGCACAGCTGTGGGAAGCTTCTTTCTCCAAAGGCCCATGCAGAAGAGCCCTTGTTATGCAGAGAAATGGAGATTCTATTTATATTTTCCGGTGCCCTAAATGAATTTATAAATAGATGCTGCTCAGAAAATGGCAAAGAGTGTTTTTGCTCCTCTGTCAGGTTCTCTCTTTGCCCAGCTGTCTAGTGTGGCTGTGTTTATGGAGGAGAAAGATTTGAATCAGTTTGAATCTGGACTTGTACCAAACTGCAGCTTCTCCAAATCTGCTCTAATACTGGACAGTTATGTAAAAGAGCACTAAATCACCCATTTTTTTTTAAAAAAACCCTTTCTGTAGCTAATTAGGAAAATTAATATCAGAGTCTGGTTTGTTGGATTATTTTTCAGTGATAGAGCTAGCCTGCAAAACGTTGCTCAAAAGCTGTTGTTGGATTTTTCTCAATTTAATTTTCAGGCATGATGATGGAGAGATCTGGCTAGCGTTGACTTTTGAAAGTGAACGCTATACAGAAGTAGCTTCCTGCAAGCAGCGTGAAGCACACTTTTATCTCACTGGTATTTTATGACTAGAGTAAATGCTAGTAAATGTTAGAAAAAATATGTTTTCTTAATTTTTCCACTCCCAAATTTGTCCCTTTTCTTTTAAAATGAGAGAGCTGGGTGTAAGCTGAGAGTTGGCCAACTTGCAACAAGAGCTCAGCTTGGTCAGCAATAAAATAGAGTCCTGTAGTCCTGGGGGGAAGCAGCGCTTGATTTCTCCATATGACCACAGAGCTGTTTGGGCAAATTGGACCCTTAGCCACCAGACCTCGTTTGTTATCTTGTGTGGGGCATGAGAGTGTGGAGCAGGGAGTTAACTCTCTCTGTGCTGGTGCATGGGTAGGACTCCTGTACCCTCTATCACTGGGATGAATGCCTCAGATGAATAATGTGGTGCATTTATGAAGAGTTTCAGCCTAAACAAAGGATCAGTAAAATGGCATAAACTCTCTGGGAGCAAGTCTCTCCATCTGTGTTTGTTCAGCACCCTGCATAGTGAGGTCCAGATTATGGCTGGGGCCACTATGTGATACCATAATGTAGATAATAATATAATCTTGCCTGTGCGGGGCAGCAGACATTTTAATTGAGTGTATAAACTTCTCTGTGGTTGTAGCATCTTTTGAAATGCAGTGCTGCAGGAGTGTTATCGCACTCTCTTTAGACACCTTAAAGTGGGAAAAGGAAGAGAATTCTGTGTAACTGGCTGCACCATGTAACTCTGTTGCACATGTGTTGTCAACTGATGCAATAGTCCAATCCATTAAGGCACTACACTTTATGGCATTGATTTTTTCAGTAAGATGGGATGTATGTGTCAGCACTTAAGTTCAGAGCTACTTTACTGAATGTCTAGGGAATGATCTGATCTTGACTCAAGGCTTAAATCTAAATAACTAGTTAAGCTAGGTCTTTGCATTTTACCAGAATATTTTGCTTTCCCACCCAAAAGTTCCAGTTGGCAGGAACAATAGCAGCCATGTTCTCATTCTTGAAATTCTTAGAAACTCCAAGCCATCACCCTGCTGTGTGATGTGTAAAATAACTTCTGATACCTAGTCCTAGTAACAAGTACAGTTGTTCTGCTGTATACCATCAACATTGTATAGGAAGAAGATACAAATTATTTCAGGGCTTAGGAGCTGTGCTCCGGTTCCGCTCCAGCTCCAGGCAAAAACCTGCAGCTCCACTGCTCCGCGCTCCAGCTCTGGGCTCCGCTCCAAAGCCCTGAATTATTTTCTTTATCTCTGGCTTATACGTTCCTTTATTGATAGCTTTTAATTCCAGTGCCCATATTAACTGCTATTCCTCCTGCTTCTAAGTTCTCAGACTCTCTGCTAAACATGGTATTAAATACAAACTCAATAGATCTGATCAGTAGCATAGTGCTACTTGGTTTATGGAGCTTTTGATTTTAAATGATGCACATATGCCAGTGGTGAAATCCTGGTCCTATTGTTTGAAGTCAATTGCAAAACTCATTGACAGTGGGACCAGGATTTCCCACAAGATAACCCCTGGCGTTGAGTTGACACTGACAAGAATGTTGATTGGAATGATATCAAATACGATAGCGGAGAGTAAATATTTAAAATACGTTAGATGAGCTCACCTACTGAGATATAAAACATGTATATGTTAAATGCCTAAAAGTAGTGTAAAACTCACTCATTCCATCTTCTTGTTGAGCAGTGAATCCTCCCTGTTAAGCAATGGAATGTCTCTAAAGCCTAGTGATTTATTTGCCTTGATATAGACTGCTCATTTAAAGTATATGATAGATCTAAGATCTGGCAGAAATCTGTGCTTCCAATTTGTGATGATTTCGAGTACTGACAGTAGGATACAATCTGGCAAATATGAAGTAAATTTTTGGTAATAAGTGCTACAGGATTCCATGCTAGATGTGTACTACCTAGTGAAACTTGAGGAACTATTAAATCTCATTGTTGTGGCTATTACTGCTTAATGTGCAATTTGTCAAAATCTCATAAACTAATGTCTTCCTATTGGCTGAGATTTTCACTCTTGTACTAATGAAATATAATATTTGTGTCATGCGCCAATAAATTAAATCAATGTGTGTGTTGACTGAGGCATATGTCTTTATCTGATGAAATTATATTTTCTGACAGCATCAGCAATTATAACAAAGTGACCATTCTATATTTCATATTTATCTTGACTAAACTTGAATTGACTTTATTTTTAGAGTTTAATTCCTGAAGTTTTTAACGCATTCCTTAGCCCGTTTTGGAGAGCCTCAGTTAAATCAGCCTGAAGCTAAATTTTGGATTTTCAGAATAGTTGTTAGAGTTCATTACTATATTATTTTTAAAAATGAAATTTCCTGATTAAAGAAATGGGTCAAAATGACAATATGTGCTGACCCCACCCTGTGGTCCTGGAAATGAACACACTCTGTATATTCAAAGAGGCTGTTGTAAAGTGCAGTTGTGTAAAATTATCAAAGGATTATTTCTTTTAATTTTGTAAAAGTTTCTAATTTAAAATTTAATTTAAAATGGTGGTTCTTCTTTCTCATCCCAGCCTCCCATTCCCTTTTGTTTCTTCCCTCTTTATGTTTTCCTTGTCTTCTAGGAATTGTACAGAAGCGATCAACTTATTTCACGTAGTCACTGGACAATCTGCAGATGGTAATGAATAGAGATGGGTCAAATCCAAACACTTTCAAATATTGGGAAAGATTTTAAGCTCTGGATCTGAAATTTGCAGGTGTCCCTCATCTTTCTAATATGCTAACCCAAATCACTGGATCCCAAGTGACTTCTGAACTTCAGTAAAGTTCAGATTCGCATCCAGAGACTAACTTCATGGCTCGACCCATCTCTAGTAGTGACTTTTGGTCTCAAGTCAGGAACCCTTAATTTTAATTTGTTCTTCTTATGTTTTAAGTAAACTATCTTGCCTCTTTCTCCCCCACGAACAAAAGCACAAATTTAATAACACATTTTGTAGATGGAGGTGCAAAAAGAGCATTGTTTGGTTTTAGAATTAGTTATCTCATTTCAAATGTTTTTTGTGAACAGGAATGGGGAGATGATGAATACATAATCTATGTTCAAAACATAGGCAATAAGGGCCTAGTCCTGCAACGATTGCTTACTGCTGGCTCCAGAATTTATTAGGATGTGTAGTTCTACTGACTCTTATGGGATTTACCCATTGTAATAACCACTGTCTCTGGTAACTAGAGTTAGCATAGTCAGGCCGTAAATATACACAAACTAAATGGCATGTAGGTACACTGGCAATCTCCTCTTCTAAGATCAGTAAGTTAATACAGGATAAGAATTTTCTCAGGTGATCACTTCCTGTGCTACAGCTTTGAGGAGGGGCACTGATTCTTGGAAAGGTAAAAGATGATGTTCTCTTATGAATAGCTGTGGGGATGGGGAAGGGGACCATGGTACCACCTTGCAGAATAATACTGTATAAACCAGTTGTCACCATCTAGCAATAGGCAAACAAATCCTACCATATGCATGAATGGAAACTCAGCGCAGGAAAATTCCAGCCTTGATTACTGCCAGCTTTCTCTTGTTCTCTGCTGGTGCCAGGAGCTCACATATCCCATCTCAGTGGTGTTTGTAGTATTGCTGAGAACATGGGTTCCTGGCATGGTGCTTCTTTCAGAGTAATTCATTTTGTGAACTATAAACCGGAGAAACACTTTGTGTTCTCCTGTTCCTTTACTGCCAGGCGCTGCAATTGCTGCCCAATTTGGGATGATTTCAGGCTTCTGTGTTCAGAGTTCTAGCACTGGTGCTCTTTCTGTGGAGTTTGCAGTTGCTCTGCGGTGGTTCCAATATGTGTGCATTTCTAAATCACTTAGGGCTTGTCCAGATGAACAGTTAGTGCGTACCTAGCTAGGGTGTAAATCTACCTCAGACTAACATGTCAAACACTAACTGTCTGCGTGGACCCCGTGTATAAAAGTTCCCTGCTGCACTTTGAAGATTGTTGTGCCTACAGGGTGAGCCACATGACAATACTGCAGGCCTCAACTTTCTGATTCCAACTGTTATATTTATTTTTAAAGTTCCTCTTTGCAGCGACTTTGATGTTTAAAAATAAACATACAGTTGCTTCCTGTGTTGTGTCCTTTATATGTTTGTTAATTTCACGGCCCCTGTATCTCTTTTCATTACATGACTTATTAGTGATACTTTGTGTGTGGAGTATAACCTTTGTGTGTTGTTTTGCAAATAATTCAGATCACACACTATTCAAAAGATTTGGAAAATGTTATTGAAATACAGAGAGACAAGGTGGGTGAGGTAATATCTTTTATTGTACCAACTTCTGTTGGTGAGAGAGACAAGCTTTCAAGCTTACTCAGAACTCTTCTTCAGGTCTGGAAAACAGTGTCATTGCTGAATACAAGGCTTGAACAGATTGTTTAGCATAAGTAGTTAAGGCATATTTCAAGAGACCATTCAAGGTGAAGTGTCCCGTTAACACCTCTCCAGTCATAGGGAGGAAAGGGGGAGGAAGCTGTTGTGGGGGTTGTTAGTGGGTTACAGATTGTTATTAAACGCCATAAATCCAGTGTCTCTGTTCAGTCCATGATTGTTAGTGTCTAACGAAGTTATGAATTTAAGTTCCCAGACTCATCTTTTGAAAGTGTTGTGAAGGTTCCAGTCCTGTCACTTTGAACCGTATTTAGATGATACATTGCAGTTCAGTTTTAGGTATCACAGCACTGAGATAATTCTCTTCAGGTCTAAACAGTTCTGATGTTTTAGCTTTAGACATTTGTCATCTGTTTAATAACATTGGATAAGCCTTGAGACCTTTTCAAATGATTGAAGCATTTAGTGGCGTTTTCTGATATTGGTGGTAAACAAGCAACAAATGACTCATCTTCTCAGTACTAATTTGTAACGTGATTTTCATGTGCCTATTAATAACCATATTCAAGATCATTATAGAGCCCCATAGGACTCTGTTCTGGGTTGTGTTTTCTGTAATGTCTTTGTGTTCCCACCAGATTCCATGTTTGCACATTAGTTTGGCACTTTGTTTTACTGCGCCTTTCCGGATACCTCACATCTTGCTAGATATGCAGACTCGTATCAATCCTGCAAAGCTCAATATATCCAATAGTGAATTTTATTTAACTGAGAAAATCCATATGTAGGAGTATTTTGCAGCTTCTCAATTCAATGGCTGACACTATTTTTCTTAGCTCTGTAACTGTTATGAGACTTATGTTTAGCTGTGTGTGGTTGTAAATTTGTTGTTTGCAGTAGTGTTGTAGCCATGTTGATCCCATGATGTTAGAGAGACAACCCACAAGGTGGGTGAGGTAATATCTTTTACTGGACTGACTTCTGTTGGTAAAAGAGACCAGCTTTTGATCTACACAGAGCTCTTCTTCGGGTCTGGGAAAGGCACTCAGTGTCACAGCTAAATACAAAGTGGAACAGGTTGTTTAGCAGAAGTAATTAAAACATATTCAAAGTTAGTTTGCAGTGCTGTTGTAGCTATACTGGTCACAGCATCAGGGCCAGCTCCAGGCACCAGCCGAGCAAGCTCGTGCTTGGGGCGGCAGATTCTACGGGGCAGCATTCCACCCAATCCTAGGGTGGCACGGCCGTTTTTTTTTTTTCCTTTTCTTTTTTTTTTTGGTTTGCTGATCCGGCCGCGTGGGGCATCGTTGTGGAGGAGAGGAGCGCCCTGCTGGGAGCGGGCTGCACACTGTCTGCCCCAGCCAGTGCCAGGTCTGTAGCAAGCCTGGCAGGGCAGCCCGCATCCTTCCCTCCTTACCAACTGGAGCGGTGCGGAGCCCTCCCGGCAGGCGGCACGGCGGTCGGGGGCCACGTGGCGAGCGCCCCGCTGAAGCCCTGGCTGCCCCCCTTCTCTCTTCCCCCCCCCCCCCGTTCACTCCCCCTTCCCCCGTTAGCCGGGGCACGTCTGCAGCGCAGGGAGTCACCCTGGCTCCGGCCGCGCCGCAGGTTTTTTTTGTTTTTTGTTTTCTTGTTTTGCCGCTTCGGCTGCGCTGCAGGTTTTTTGTTGTTGTTTTTTTTCTTGCTTTGCCGCTCCGGCCGTGCCACGGGTTTTTTTGCTTTGCCGTTCTGGCCGCCCCGATTTTGTTTTTGTTTTTGTTTGTGGCGGCAAAAAAGCCAGAGCCGGCCCTGCTCAGCATATTAGAGAGACAAGGTGGTTGAGGCTATAACTTTAACTGAACCAACTTCTGTTGGTGAAAGAGACAAGTTTTGGGAAGCTGGAAAGCTTGTCTGTTTCACCAAAAGAAGTTGGTCCAGTAAAAGATATTGCTTCACCCACCTTGTCTCGCTCATATTCCGAGACCATTCAAGGTGAAGTGGCCTATAAACACCTCCACAGTCATAGGATAATAAAGGGTGGGGTTAGAAGGTTACAGATTATTGTAATAATAAAAACACTGGATTTATGGCTTAAGACCATGATTTTTAGTGTCTAGTAAAGTTATGAATTTAAGTTCCCAGGCCTATCTTTAGCAGGTGTCGTGCAGGTTTCCTTGGAGGATGAGGACTGAGAGGTCAGATACGGAGTGACCATTTTGTGAAAAGTGTTTGCCACTGGGTGATATGCTGTTTTTGTCTTTTTGTCATTTTTCAGTGTGAGTTCATTCAAGAGCATAGTGATTGTCTGGTTTCACCCACATTGTTGTTGGTACATTTAGTGCACTGGAAGAGGTACACCGCATGTTGTGATAGCCATGTGTAGGAGGACCCATGGATCTTGAAAGGTATATTGTGGGGGGTATTGATCATTGTAGCAGTAGAGATATGTGTGGCATTCTATACCTTGGGGGAGCATCGTGGAACCCCCATATTCCTCATTTTTATATAATCGTGATCTTACATATAAAGCATGCCTTGTAAGGTATCAGGGGAAAGGTTATGATCTACTGAAAGTCATTTTTCTATCCATGTATGTATATCATTAATGCATATGAAGTTATCAGAATTGTGTTGTATGGTTGTCACTGAAAGATGCTGTAAGTTGGGGAATCAGCCAGATATTAGCTCCCCAGAGGCATCAGCAAGGAAAGTAACCAACACCTGGGCGGGGTGTTAAACAACACATCAACAACCATTGTCCAAGTTGGCAGCTACAATTTAATGACTCATCTGCATGAGGCAACACTAGGGGAATTGGTCAACCTTGCAATGCCCCCAGTCATGCCTGGACTTGTGTTTTCCAAGCACATGGACTGAGGGTATAAAACAGACACAGTGGCCACATGCTGGGCCTTTCTCCTTTACCCACCTACGCTGCAAGCAACAACACTCTGAAGACTCCAACTGAGGGGACTGGCCCAGATTTCAAGGATGAAATCTGTATATTAAGGACTGCACTATCCAGTGAGGTGAGAAAAACTGCTTAGTTTAGTTGTTGCCCAGTCTAATTGGGTTGAGAGTTTAGACTGTGTGCTTATATTTTGTTTCTTTTGGTAAATAACTCTGACTTTTTGCCTATCACTTAATATCTCTTAAAATCTATCTTTTGTAGTCAATAAATGTTTTACTGTGTATCTTTACCAGTGAGTTTGCATGAAGTGTGTGGCAAATCTGCTCAGGTTTTGCAAAGACTGGTGTATATCCACATTCCATTGATTAAATGGTGAACTAATTAATAAACCTGCATTGCTCATCCTGAGGTACAGTGCTGGGGGATTTGACTCCGGTGCTTCTCTCTGTGAGATTCATGAGTGGCTCTGGGAGCATTCATGCAACCTAGCTGGGTGTGTGGGGCTCCACATGCTGTTGTGCTGAGTGATCACAGCTCCTGGAGGGGTTTGCTGCCGGTCACTAGCAAGGCACTGTGAGAGACAGCCCAGGCTGGAGAAAGTTAAGAGGACACAGCGGTCTCACAGTCCAAGGTTGCACCCCGGGGATCCCATCACAGTGGCGCAGCAAGCAGGGTAAAATACACAGCTTGTTGTACTGAGCAAGATTTGCACTTCATACACTCGTGTAAAGATATTAAGTGAGGCTTTAAGTCTGGCGGCTAAGGACAGTCAGGAGGAGGCTATCGGTTTGTTATTTTCTGTTTGCTTATTTCGGGAAAGGGAAGTAGGGACACAAAAGCAGGAAAATGACTGAAAGCAGTGAAGCCATTGTGAAGTTGGAGATTTTTAGACTGCAGGTTGCAGAAAAAGAGAGGGAGCACTAGAGACTATTGCAACTGAAAGAACTGGCAATAAAGGAGAAGCGGGAAGAAAGAGAGAGAGACAGAGCGAAAACACCAACTGGACCTGCTAGAGAAGCAGAACCAGAACCCACCGACCTCAACGATTCCCATCACTACAAACATCCACAATTGGGACTGTTTATGTCCTGTGTACAAGGAGACAGATGATATTGCTGAATATCTGACTACCTTTGAAAGGCTGTGTACAGTGCATGAAATCCCTGATGCTTAGAGAGTTCCTACCCTGATTGCAAAATTAACTGGTAAATCTCTAAGTGTATTCAATGAAATGCCCAGAGAGGATGCTTTACACTATTGTAAATTTTAAAACACTGTTTTACAAAGGATTCAGATTAACCCATAAACATATAGAGTTAAATTTAGGAATCTTAAGAGGGATATTGGTATGAGTAATAGGGAATATGTGAACAAAATGAAAGATTTGATGGGGAAATAGGTGAGGGGCAAAGGTGTTACAAGCTTTGAGGGAATGTTGGATTTTGTTGCTCAAGAGCATTTCCTAGGCATATGTAAGGCTGATGTAAAGCAGTGTCTATGGGACAAAAATGTAAAGTCTGTGGATGAGATGGCATCTCGAGCTGATGCCTTTGAACAGACCCAGGCATCTGTTGAAAGCAACCCGCCAAAACAGGGGTTTAAAGCTGGTGGGAAGGTAGGATCCCCTTTTATCTCTAGCAAGAAGGAGGGTGGCTGGGAGGCCGAGCACTCACCTCCCCAAAACCAGATCCGGCGCAACCCATTAGGCGACCTAGGCGGTTGCCTAGGGCGCTAACATTTGGGGGGCGGCAACCACGGCGGCCGGATCTTCGGCCGCCCCGGTCGTCGTTGGTATTTCGGGGGTGGGACCTTCTGCCGCCTAGGGCGGCAAAAAAGCTGGCAGCGCTCCTGCCCAAAACCATTCCTCTACCCCTCTTTCCAAACCTCCTGTAAAAACAGAAGAGCCCCAAAGGTGCGGTAGGTGTAATTCCACTGATCACCCGAGGAATAAATGCCCTGTGCTAGGAGGAAGCAGGCCACCAATAGCTCCTTTTAGTTCTGCTGCCCCCAACACAGGAACCCCCCCCCCCCCCCAGGTGATTGGAACCTATCATATTGGTTTTGTGAGATTAGCCTCTGCAGAGACAGATATGGAGCATGTTAAGGTAGCCATAATTAATGGTAGGGAATGCTTGGGGCAGAGTGATACAGGGGTCCAGATCTCTCTGATTAAGCAGGAGTGTGGTCCCAAAGGCCAGCATATTACCTGGCCAAATGGCAGAGATTGTGGGGGTGGGCGAAAGCAGATTCCTCATACCATTAGCTAAACTCCATGTGCTGTGGGAAGATTTGGAAAGTGTTTTGACTGGGCATAATGGAACACCTCCTAGTTGACCTGTTTCTTGGTAATGATTTTTTCCGTGTAGCTCACGTTAAAGTAATTTGCTTGCAGCAGGAGGGAATTTTATGCTGGGACCCCTGAGGGAAAGGGTAAGCTCTCTTCTTTTCTAGTTTTTCAGTGAGATCTTCAGCTATCGATAGCAGAATAGTTTGCTATCACCTCTAACAACTGAGAAGAAACAACTTTATTTTTTTAAATGATGCATCAAAAAATACATAACTTCTTTGGATTCAATATGAAAAATTTATGATAAATGACACCACAATGTAAGAACTGCCTTTTTTATTGGTAGGCTGGGAAGAAAGCATATTGTTAGTGTCTGGATCAAGAATAAACTGTCAACTTTGGCAGCTGTGGCTAAAATAACTGCCTGAATATCATCAACTTATGAAACTCACAGCCAGACTGGGGATCACAACCAGTGTTCCCTCTAATTTTTTACGTCCATGTGCGGAATGAATTTTGTTACGTGCACCAATAGGGAGGTGATGTGTGGTGGGGGTGGGGTTGGAGTGTGGGAGGGGGCTCAGGGCTGGGGCAGAGGGTTGGGGTGCAGAGGGGTGAGGACTCTAGCTGGGGGTGTGGGCTTTGGGGTCAGGCCAGGGATGAGGAGTTTGGGGTGCAGTCTGCTCTGGGGCTGTGGCAGGGAGAGAGGACTCCCCCCAGCCCTCTCTTGCTGCAGCAGCTCAAGGCTGGGTGAGGGGCACCTCCCGCCCCCCAGCCATGGGAGAGGCGCCTCTTCACGGCTGCGGCAGCTCCGGCAGGGCTGGACTGGGCCATGCTGGGGGCGGGGATCCTCTCCCTGGCAGCTCCGGTGTGGGCTGAGCCGGGCTGGGGGAGGGGCTCTACTCCCTGGCGGGCCTGGGCCAGGCCGGCAGAGGAGCTCCTCTCCCCAGCAGCTCCGACGGGGTGGGGCTGGGCTGCGGGAGGGGCACCTCTCCCCGGCCACTGCAACTCTGGCTGGGCTGGGCCAGGGGAGGGGCTCCTCTCCCCGGCAGCTCCGGTGGGGCTGGGGGAGGGGTGCCTCTCCCCGCCTGCGCAGCCCTTGATAGCCTGCTGTGCGTCCGCGCACCTTAGAGGAAACTTAGATCACAACCAAAAGCCGGGAGAGAGAGCGTGTGGCGGTGCCACTGCAGCCTCTCCAGCCCCGGGAATGCAGGCAGCATGGCCCCAGCCCCTTGGAGCCCAGCAGCGCTGCCGAAGCGGAGCCCTGGGGGTGGGGCAGAATGTGGGTGGGGCCACACCTGGCTGTTTGGGGATAGGGTGACCAGACAGCAAGTATGAAAAATCGGGACAGGGGGTGGAGGGTAATAGGCGCCTATGGAAGAAAAAGCCCCAAATATCGGGACTGTCCCTATAAAATAGGGACATCTGGTCACCCTATTTGGGGAGGCACTGCCTCCCCCAGCCTTCTCTACCCACACCGGGGGGTGGACAGTCCCAGAAGTGATGTCACTTCCTCCCGGGCCCCACACCTCCCTAGAGACAGCCCTGCTTGTGGCACTTCTCTGAACCCTCTCCAATTTATCAACATCCTTCTTGAATTGGGTGCATCAGAACTGAACGCATTGTTCCAGCAGTGGTTGCGCCAGTACCAAATACAGAAGTAAAATATTCTCTTTGCTTCTATTCAAGATTTCCTTGTTTATGCATCCAAGGATTGCATTAGCTCTTATGGCCAAAGTGTGACCCTGGAAGCTCATGTTCAGCTGATTATCCACCATGACTCCCAAATGTTTTTCAGTCACTGTTTCCCAAGACAGAGTCCCCCATCCTTTAAGTGTGGCCTACATTCTTTGTTCCCAGACATATTAATTTACATTTAGCCATGTTAAAATGCTTATTGTTTGCGTGCATCCAGATTACCAAATGATTTGGATTGCTCTGTACCAGTGACCTGTCCTCTTCATTATTTACCACCAAAGTGGTTTGCCTTCAATTTCATTTTTCTTTTGCACTTGGTTCACAGTATTGTGTTTGGATCACCTCTTGTTGAGTGGAAAAACATCAGTAATCCCAATTAGAACAGTAAAGGTGAATTATCTTTATGTTTAGCAAAATTTAACACACACAAAAAAAAAAACAGGTTTATGTTCACTTGGAGTATGTTGCCTATACATAATCCATACCATTACACAGTCAGGTCCATCCTTATAAAGAGGCCATGTTAATCATCATGGGGGAGTGGTCTGTTCTACGACTGTATGCACATGAAGATATCACACCACTAAAATTCAGCTAGTCCCATAAAATGGAGACTGAGTCTCAAGGAGACATTGTTGATACTAAAAAGTCACTGCTGCTGGTTACAATTTAGAGAAAGACTGCCCTTTGTTAAATTACTATGTCTTTATTAAATGTCAAAGTAACTAGAAAAGATTAGGATAAAAAGTAAGTAGCCAAAGAAGGTTTCTGTAGCAACCAGACTGGAATGTTATCAAAATCTCAGGGCAATTTAACAAGTTTCTTGTTACAACCTGTGGAGAAGAGCATCACTATTTTGCAAAACAATCAAAAGAAAACCTATTGGGCTTTTCTTTCATCTGGTAACATTCCTTACCCTTGTCTTTGGCACAGCATACCATTTGAGCTGAAAGCATATTCCCTGTCTAAGAGTATGTCTACACTGGCAGAGTTACAGCACCGGCAGTTACAGCATCGCTCAGAAGCGCTGAAGGGAAACTGCTGTTGTGTGCTGTCAGCTGCCTGCACAATAGCATGTTCACACTTGCGGCACTTGCAGCGGTATTCGGAGCAGTGCACTCTGGGCAGCTATCCCACAGTGCATCTCTTCTTCTTCTGCCGCTAAGAGTTGTGGGAAGGCAGAGGGGGTCGCGGGGCATCTTGGGTCCTGTCCCAATGCCCCGTGATACATTGCTTCACATTCCAGCAATCCCTGTGCTTACGTCTGCATTTGGCGCCATCTTCCAATGGTTTGTGTACTGCGCGCTCTGCCTCTTCGGTCTGCAGGAATGGATCTTGCACTGTTGACCAATATGCTGCTCGCTCTCACTAACACTTTACTAGTGGCAGTGGAGTTATTCCTTAAACTACAAAGGCAAGAGGAGTTTGACATTGATCTCGCCATGCGTAGTAGCTATGATATGAGATTGCTTGTGCTGACCACAGTGGAACGCCACTTTTGGGCTTGGGAAACAAGCACTGAGTTGTGGGATCACATTGTGATGCACGTCTGGGATGACGAGCAGTGGCTGCAGAACTTTTGGCTGAGGTAAGCCACATTAATGGGACTGTGTGATGAGCTTGCCCCAGCTCTGCAGCGCAAGGACACGAGAATGAGAGCTGCCCTGTCGTTGGAGAAGCACGTGGTGATTTCACTGTGGNTCTGCAGCTCAAGGACACGAGAATGAGAGCTGCCCTGTCGTTGGAGAAGCACGTGGTGATTTCACTGTGGAAGCTGGCTACTCTAGACTGCTACCGATCAGTCGCTAACCAGTTCGGAGTGGGAAAGTCGCTAACCAGTTCGGAGTGGGAAAGTTGGACTCGTGTTGACAGAAGTGTGCAGGGCCATTAATTGTATCCTGCTCCAAAAGACCGTGACTCTGGTCAACGTGTGTGACATTGTGGATGGCTTTGCACAAATGGGCTTCCCTAACTGCGGAGGGGCGATAGATAGCACACACATTCCAATTTTGGCACCAGACCACCTAGCCACCAAGGAGTATTTCTCAATGGTTCTCCAGGCGCTTGTGGATCACCATGGGCGTTTCACGGACGTTAACGCGGGCTGGTGTGGAAAGTTGCAGGACGCATGCATCTTTCAGAACACTGGCCTGTTCAGGAAGCTGCAAGCAGGGACTTTCTTTCCTGACCAGAAGATCAGCGTAGGGCGGTGGTTCTCAAACTTTTGTACTGATGACCCCTTTCACACAGAGAGCCTCTGAGTGCGACTCCCCCCCCCCCCATAAATTANCATGGAAGGCTGGACCTGGCCGATGATAATATTCCTATGCTTATAGCCGCATGCTGTACGCTCCATAATATTTGTGTAGGGAAGGATGAAAGCTTCACTCAGGGCTGGACCTGAGGCTCAGCGCCTGGAGGCTGAATTTGAACAGCCAGAGACTAGGGCTATTAAGGGGTGCAGTGCGGGGCCATAAGGATCAGAGATGCCTTGAGGCAGCAGTTTGAAGCTTAAAGCTACTAATATTTGTTGCTATGCTTGGGAGTGTAATGCTTGTAAGCTAAGAGGTGATTGTGATTGGTGCAGACACACTATGAAGGTGTAAGAAAATTGCTTGTTGCTTTGCAGGGCTCTGTTTGCTTTCAGTTAATGGAATAAAGATTGCTTTCAAACCAAAACAATTCTTTTATTAAAAAACAACAACTGGAGGAGAGAGACAAACACAAAAAACACATCAGCACTGAGGGGGATGAGGGAAGGGAAGGTCCCAGGAGGAGGTGGGGTCCCGGGACAGTTAAAGATTTATGTACGTCCAGGTATAATATCCAACCTTCTCCTTTGGAGTACGTGCAGCGGTACTATACTTGAGCAGGGATAAACTGCAGAGGGACGAGTGTTGAGTGCAGTGGGTACTGGGAGTCCACAAGGCTGGACTGCGACGGAGCAGGCGTGGAAAGCAGCGGGTACAGACTGGAGCCAGGAGTTTGATAAGGGTGTGTTGGCAGTGTCTGGGGGGCGGATGGGAAAGAGTTTTGCGACAGTGGCTGCAGGGGAGGGCAGGCGCGGAGTTGCTCTGTTTGCAGTGCTAGTAGCACCTGGATCGTTTCCACTTGGCGTTCCATAATGTTTAAGAGCCGCCCCGTGGCTTCGTTCTGGTGTGCTGCGTTCTCTTTTCGGTCCCTCTTCTCGCTGTCCTGCCACTCCTTCAATTCTTGTTTTATGCCCGTGGAGTGCATTATGACCTCACGCAGAAAGTCCTCTTTAGTTTTTCATGGCCTCTTTCTAGTTCTGTGCAGCCGTTCAGCTGGCAATAACAAAGAGGGAGGCTGGGCTCCCAAGATCATATCTGTAAAGCCAAAATTCAACATTTTACAGAAGCAGTATTGTTTGCAACACTCAGACCACTGATTTAAAACCCGGCCTCTATTCATATACCTGTCACTAACTGGCTGACCCCAGGCAAGCACACCCAGCCACAAGACCCCCAAAATGGTGAGTCACCGCAGGGGATATCAGTGTTCCAGGACCGTACTATATACGGGGCACGTGGCTCTTGGGGAGAGCCAGCACTGTAATCATTCCTGTCCCCACATTTTCCACAGGCTGTGTTCATCATGGAAGATATCTCGCTGCTGAGGGTGAGCAGGGAATCAAGGGAGGGTCTTCTCCAAAACTGCGGCTTCTTCCTTGGCCCTTATGCGGCTTGCCTAAGTGCAGCAATGCTCTCCCCCCACACCCCACCCCCAGTGTCGGCAGAGTGGTGTGGGAAAGTTACCCTTAATGGGGCAAGAAACAAAGCAGCTCTGCCAAAGAACCTGCGGCAGCAGATTGCCCAGTATCTCCGTGAGAGTTTCCTGGAGATCTCTGAGGCAGTTTCCCGTGAAGTGAGGGAGTCAATCAACACCCTGTTCCGCTGCTCAGACTAGGCATGTGGTGGTATGCGCATCATACAGTCACAAGCTTGCTTTCTGCAACCCTCCTGCCCACAACAACTCGCTTCAGCGATTCCCAAAATCAGAACCATTTACCTCCTCTCCTGTTTGCGCTTTGCCAAGCTCCGACAGCTGTGATTGGCTGGGGGTAGAGAAGAGCTCTGGGCTGCATGGATCCTCTGACCTTTGAGTCGTCCTTTGCCTCTGGGTCCCTCTCCCCCCACATCCTCGTCAAGATTTCCTCCTCCTGGCTCAGACTGAGTACAAGACTTCAGCCCTACAGTAAGAATGAAGCGTTGGTGAAGGGGCCGTGGAGAAATGGCCCAAGGAACAGTAGCAGCGGTAGTGGACTTAAAGGGGACGCAGCAGCGGCTGGTATTCATAGGGTCCCTGGGCTGGGACCTGGAGTAGTAGGCAAGCCCGGGTTCCCCCTCCCCCATTAGGCACTAGGGAAGTGGCCTAAATATTGAACAGTGATACACCCCCGGAAGGGGATCTGAACTGTTAAGTGGCCCAGCTGGAGAGCTGGGGACAGAAAGGCCCAGAAAGAGCAAAGAGTCTCCAGGGAGGAAAACCTGGGGGCACGGCCCCATACCAGAGTTGAGGGACTATTTGAAGTCTAGCCCAGAAGGAGCTGCAGGACTGAATAAGGACTGAGCCCAGGGAGGGCTGCAGACCAGCGGAGGAGGTGTTATGGGATAGGCCCCTATTGGACTGTTTAAGGATTTGAGTTTAGGAGGGCTGCAGGCCAACACCAACTGAGGGGTCCTGAGACTCCGTTGGACTTATAAAGGGGCTGACGGAGGGTTGCAGGAAGAGAGAGACCAACCAAGAGTACTGGGATAGGCCCCTATTGGACTGTATACCCCCAGAAGGGGTTTGTGTTCCTTTTCACACACCAACTGAGTGTAACATAGCCAGAGGGTTGAGTCACTGAAGACATACCTCAATCAGAGAGAGAGAGTGTGTGTGCAGGCACATGGACTCGGCCAGGGGGCACTCGTGAGAGGTGGGTACCACCCCATTACAGGAACATTCCATTAATTGCCCATAAAACCAGATAATCTCGCTAACCCCATTCTACTTACAGAAGATCCAGTTTCCATATTCAGGCCCAAGAATTAATATTCTCTTAGCTGTGCGCTACTGCCTTCTTTGCCATGTTCCTCAAAGATTAATAAGTTAACATATCAGATGGCTCAGCCCCATTCGTACGCATCACATGGCTTGGACTTGAGATTCAATATGAGCTGGGCTTTAGCTTGCCACATAACTGGTGACAGCTAAACTAATAAACATAAATGACGAACAGCAATTCAACCCAACATCATCATATAACAATGGTCATGCCAAGCATGATAACACTGTTCACCATATATCAGTGTTCACAGCTGAGTTTAAGACTGTAGAGAGACAAGATGAGGTAATATCTTTTATTGGATCAGCATCTGTTGGTGAAAAAGACAAGCTCTCAATTTTACATGGAGCTCTTCTTCAGGTTTGGGAAATGTCACAGCTAAATACAAGGTGGAGTAGATTGTTTGGCATAAGCAGTTAACACATATTGTAACACCGTCTATGAGTCTGTGTTTGCACTGTTTGAAGAAGAGGTCTGTGTAGCTAGAAAGCATGTCCTCATTCACCAACAGAAGTTAGTCCAATAAAAGATATTACCTCACCCACTTTTTCTCTCACATATTCTAAGAGACCATTCAAGGCGAAGTGGCATGTTAACACCTCTGCAGTTGTCGGACAAAAAGGGGGGTTAGTGGGTTACAGATTGTTGTAATAAGTCATAAATCAAGTGTCTTTATTAAGACCATGATTTTTAATGTCTAGCAAGGTTATTAATTTAAGCTCCCAGGCTCATCTTTCAAAGGCATTGTGCAGGTTTCCTTGGAGGATGAGGACTGAGAGTTCATCTGTGGAGTGATCGTTTTGTGGAAAATATTCACCCATGTGAGAGATGGTGTCTTTTTTCACTTTCCTCTGAGTTTATTAAAGAGCATAGTCATTGTTTGGTTTCACCCACATAGTTGTTGGGCATTGTGTTGGATGCGTTATACCACATATGGTGATTGGCATGCATAGGACTCTTGGATTTTGAAAGGTGGGTTTGGGGATGGGGGTAAGTGTTGATCATTGTAGCAGTGGAGATGTCTGCTTTTACTTTTACGCCACACCAAAAGAAGGCATTGAGCTGGCCAGTTAAGTATGAAATAGGCTATGTTTCCTTCTGCAGTAATACAATAGAAGAAGCAAACTTTTAAACACGCATGCTGAATTATGGTTTATATTTATAATGTTTGGTTTATGTTTCTAATTTCTATCTGTTAGCAATGCAAAATACCTGAAGTGGTTAATGGTTCAAAACTGAGGCTTTGTGAGTCGTATGATCTGAGTGGATTGATAATTATTGTAGTCTGCTGATTTCATGTGACCTCAGAGAAGATCATGAGGTATGAAAAAGTGTATGAGAGAATCCTGCAGTAGTTTTTAATGACACAGAATTCCAGTTGTGCAGTTGGTGTGGGTTCTTTTTGATCCATAGGTGGAAAAGAAGCTCTAGAGTCTCTCTGTCCATTGTTCTGCCTCCACCTCTTTAGAGTCACTATTTGGATAGCATTAGTTACTGCCTTTTAACAACACAATGGAAATAGCTGTACTTGCTTGAAGTGATCATATAAACTCCTGGAAAATTTAGTTCTATGTGATTCTGTGCCAGGTATTTCTTTGCATGATTCTACAGACCCTGCAGAATAGTCCAGGGACTGAATCAAGCCTAGTAAATGATTCCAGCTACGTGCATTTAATCATTCTTTGTGGTTCTTCAGTGCTCCATCTAAATGCAAGCTAACTCATTCATAAGAATTGTTGTACTCATTCTGTGAATGGTTTCTTATTCTGCTTTGTGGCAGTTGTCCATTCCGCCCCCATCCATTCAGACTTAATTTTGTAGTGTAGACATGACGTATGTCGACCTAACTTACGACAGCATACAGCCATTGCAGTTATTAAATCACTTCTGTGTGTGTACACTTGGGTCCTTGTGTTGGCGGTGTGCGTTCTCACCAGGAAGACTTGTATCGATTGTATTGTCAACATGGGGCATAGTTGGATCACTCCTGAAAGCCAGTAACAGTCAATGTAAGCGACGCAGTGTCTATTGCACTCGGAGAGGTGGTGTTACTAATTTGGCATAGAGAGGCACTTAAGTTGGTGGCAGGAGACAAATTTAAGCGAGGACACTTCCACAGCTAGGTTGACGCAAGGCAGCTTACATCGACCTAACCATGTAGTGTAGACCAGGCCTTAGTTACAACTTGTGAATTCTCAGAAACTAAAGACAAACTGCTTTCGAACAGCCATCTAAAGTGCAATCACACTTTAAGATCCCAGCACAGGATGAGCTTTTCAAACTTGACCAGTTACACCCAACCCTTTTCACCAGGAATCTGGCAGAGGATAAAAAATTTCAGAGAGCACCTCTCAGGATTAGAGGTTTGTGGGAGCTGAACTGTACTCATTTTCTGATATGTCTGTAGGTTTTTATTCTATTTTGGCTTTCAGTAATTCATAGTAAAACTGCTGCTAAGGAATTCCCCATCACGTATGTACTGATGAACTGTGGGTATAGCATCCAAAGATACGTTTCTGACCATTCAAAAACATTGGCTAGTAAAACACTGTTTGGGTTACCAGGGCTCTACCTAAAGGTATCTGATTTGAATGGTTTTAGTTGTTCTTATCATAGGCTGCGTGTGTTTTTGGTAAAGACTCTGTTTAAACCATGCAACTAATGCATCATTGGAACTTGTTGTCTAGGTAATTTCTGTAATTGCATCTTTCTGTGTGTACATGTGTGTGTTTGCCAGTGGTCCATTAGAATGAGCAAAATTGCAGCAGTTTAGAGCTTACAACATACGTTAAAAGGACTAAAAAAATATTAACTAGGTATCCCTCTGGGAAGTAAAGCAAATACTAAGGAGTTAGTGAAGGGTGACAGTACAGTATAGTTAAACCTGTGCGGTCATCCTCTTGCAATTTTCCATTTCAACACTTTTTCCTAGTGATTTAGAAATTCGTGTTGAACTTTATTAATGTTAATGTTTCAGAGAGACTAAGGACCAAATTCACTGATAGCATAAGCAGGCACAACTCCACTGAAGTCCAATTGCCCCTTAGTTCAATTCTCTGTTTAATTTTAATTCTATCTCTAATCTGGGATTTCATGCCCCCTATAACTTGTTGGAGAAGTGTGTTCCCCTCCAAAGGACCAGCAAAGACCTGCAGGTTGGGTCTGATTTTTAATTTGAAGCATTTGTGTGCAAGTAATGGAAGGATGTAGAAGGACTTGGCTCTTCAGATCAGCTTGTCCCAAGGTTTGAAGAAGAATTACTTGAGACCTACTGTCTAGACCAGAGGTTCTCAAACTGTGGTCCGTGGACCACCAGGGGTCCGCGAGCTCCATTCAGGTGGTCTGCGGATAGTTCCCTCTAAGGTGCGCACCTGGACAGCTGCACATGAGAATGAAGGGCCACCCACCTAATTAGTGGAGCCGCGCAGCCGTGGCTCCACTAATTACGTGCCTGGACCCTGGAGAAGACGCACATGTAAGGTGAGGTGGTGGCTTTGGGGGGAATAGCGGGTAGGTAGGAGGGGGCAGTGGGGTGAGAAGAGAGGGTGGGGGGAATTTGGGATGTGCAGGGCTACGGCGGCCAGAGAAAGAGGCGACGTTCCCCAGCTTCAGGGCTGCGGCTGTTGGGGAGAGAGGCCTCCCTTCCCAACCTCAGCTCTGTGGCTGCTGTGGCGGGGAGATACTCCCCCCTTCCCAGCCCCAGCTCAAGGGCTGCAGCGGCGGGGGAGAGAGGGAGAGACCCCCCCTCCGCCCCAGTCCCAGCTCGGGGGCTGCCACGGCGGGGGACAGATCCATCGCATCTGAAAGGTAAAACTACTGTTAGGAAAATTTGAGTTGTGTGCTTTTATTTGTAGAACAAAAAAAGTTAAAAGTTTTTTATATACACCTCTACCCCGATATAACGCGACCCGATATAACACAAATTTGGATATAACGTGGTAAAGCAGTGCTCCGGGGGGGTGGGGCTGCACACTCCGGTGGATCAAAGCAAGTTCGATATAACGCGGTTTCACCTATAACACGGTAAGATTTTTTGGCTCCTGAGGACAGCGTTATATCAAGGTAGAGGTGTATATAGCGCTTTTATATAGCGCTTTTATCCAAAGGGCTTTACAATAGTTAGCTAACGGTACAAACAACATTTGGAAAGATCATTAAGTGGACTGCCGAGACCTTCAGCAATTTTCAAGTGGTCTGCAGAAAAAAAAAAGTTTGAGAACCACTGGTCTAGACAACTAGGCATACTAGCCAGATACAGAACAGAGGGGGAAAGAAGCAGCAGAGTGATTCTCATGTTTGAGGAGTTGGCCATCTGCTGCCATTTCTAGATAAGTGAGTTAGTGATGTCACAAATTGTTGTTCGATCTTTGGTGAGACTAACAAGATTTGCATTTTTAAGAAGAAAAGATCCGAGATGTTACAACAAAACTAGCCCCCTTATACAAGATCCTCGACTGTTACTGAAAACATTCTCTATTGACTCTCCAGAAGATACTTTAGGTACTTCCCTTTCTGGTGTTTTCTGCTCTTTCTTTAGACTAATTTAGAGAAAATTGTATCCAGGTTGCTCCCCATACACAGGTGCAAGTGGTTGGACTTAAGTAAAGTTTGCTTCTTTCCTAACAGCATCTTTAGTTGAAGAATGGTGTGAAGCATTGTAGGACAGGGGCCATGTATTCTGTTTGTGTCCGTACAGCATCTAGCACATTGTTGGTGCCACCAATAACAAGGAATTAGTAATAATTAAAAGTATACTGGGTATGTTATGCATATTTAAGCTTTCAAGTATTGTTATCTTACTGGGGACTTCATTCTAACGGAGCAGATCCACCCTGAACTGTTGGGACAGTGTATGCAGACCAGCTACCTTCATCATTCCCTTTTTCTCTGACTAGCTTTAGTCTCCAAGACTTACTTTGATAATGAAGAACTTGAGATGGCTTCCTTGGTTGAGTATCATCACTGTCAGGGTTATGACCTACCTCTTGGCCTCTTTCCACTACTAGGGCATCTTGGAAATCTTCCTCTCTTTCCACCCTTGTCTTTAAACAAGTTGTTGCCTTGGCACAGATCTGACTAGTTCAGTGGTTTCTATTACTCTAGCCTCGATATTGCTGGTACCCTGAGAGAAAGATAATATAAAAGTCAATGACTCTAAAGCTTTATTATTATCCAGTCTTATATTGATGAAGCTTTTACCACTGACTTTATACAGTGCTGTCAAAGTCTTACACCTCCCTAGCTCTTTGAGCTGGATAGTGACACACACACACACCTATTGCTGATTGTCTGCATTAAACTTATTTTCTGTTGAATTAGAGTTCATTAGGCTAAAACTTGGGGGAACACATTTTCAGTTGAAATCAATAAGAAAGAGATTCTCTCTTCACAAGGATGATGGCAGTCTCTCTGGAATAAGTAATGCTGTTTCCATCAAACATACTATTAATTATAAAAAGGTAATTCCATCGGTTCACTTACAAGACTGTATGTTTATCAAACTCTGAAAAATCCTTGCAGTGTCTGTGAAGGGCTTTGAAGATATAAAAATTGCTAAGTATTATTCAGTAAACTTTCTACAGAGCCTGATGTTTCCATTGGAAAATCAGGGCATGCACACTGTCTGGCATAATTTATTAATACTGGAAGGCAAATCACATGGTGTAGCTGTCAATATATTTCTCAAAGTTACTGTAGCTCAGTTACTCATTGGTCCATTTTATACCTTAGAAAATTTAAAAGGATGATTAAGAGAAATGATAATAAAGGACACAGAACTAAGACACTGACTGGCAGAGAGAACACTAGGGTGTCCTGATTCTGTAGCACAGAGCACCTATTTAAGTCAGTGATCATTTTGTGTGGTCTGCTGTAGGATTGGACCCTATCAAAATCCAGGATGATCATGAGGGTTTAATATAAAATGGTGCTGTTTACCATAAAGTATGCCCTGGAAATCAGTTAGCAAAACAGTTCTGCTCATTTGATAAAGTTGAAATATTATGAAATTATTTGATATTTATAAGTAGGGACATCTCTCTTTCTCTCGTTTCCCCCCACCCCCACCCCTGCTTCTGCTTCTTTTACCAAGGTATTTTCTGTGGCAAGGCTTTTAGTATAAACACTGATGATCAAACCATAGACTAGAAAGCTACAGCATTATTCTCTTAGCCAGACTTTAATATCCTTAAGGTTATTTCATGTGGAAGACTCAGCTGGCATGGGCAACCCAGTTTCCATGGTGATTTATGTTCTGCTGTCTCTTTCCCCATGTAGTCAGAGAGTAGAAAATGGTACAGTTTCTTTTGAATAGATTAAAGGTGCCAATTTCATATTGGCTCAGAATTGTGTATTTGGAGGCTGACTCTCAGCATCAGAAGCCTGTTACAGAGAACTCTGTGCCATTTTATTAACATGGAATTAAGACTGTAACACCTCGTCTGCATCAGAAAACTCTTCTCCATGTAGCCTAGAGTGAAACAAGCCTATAGCACTTTTCTTGCTAAGTAATATAAATGCTTTCCTCAGTGAAGCTCTGCCATTCTCCCCTGTATAGTCTGTCTCTTTTGTATGTATGAATGTTTAAATGATTAAATGTTTAAATCCAGACATCAAAACATCTATCCTCAAACTTGTAAAAACAAATTGAAAACATTTTTATTAATACTTTTATAAAGCTTCCCCAAATGCTGACCACTAGAGCCAATGTTGTGGGCCTGCACACTACCTAATCATATCAAAACAGTGTTTAAAATAAATGGATAATTTCCCCTCCATAAACACATGCTATTTTCAACAGATCTCCAAAGACAGACTCTAACAGTCTGGAAATGTCAGTTAAATCCTTCCAGCTTTTAACCTAGTTAAACCACATTGGGCTATAGATCAAAGAAGATTGCTATGATGCAGTGTACCGTAAGGACTGTCTGTTTTAAACCTACTGCTGATCAGGCTTTTTCTTAGAAATTAACCCCACTTTTTTCTCCGTTATCTAAATGGAAGGTGTTTTTAAATGCAGAAAATGTATTCCTACAGTAGATAAATACTGAAGAAAAGTTAATAGGCTTCATATTTTTATTTAATCTGAATGAAAAAAATTGGCACATGCCTGCTTCGAGATCAGTCTTAGGTTGACTAAGAGTTCCATCATCTGACTTTGGAATGTGGGCAAGTAACTCTTTAGTAAACCACTCCCTTTCCCGGATTAAATATTTATTCAAGTGCTGTTTGCCTCTCACCAGGTCACAGAAAGTGTCCTGTATGAGCTGCAGTATTCCACCCATGGGATAGAATAGGAGATTGCACTGGAAGGTTCATCTAAAGGGCTCAGTATCTCCTGACTTGACTAACTTTTAAAGTGGCACTTCTTCAGCCTTGTGCAGAGGGGGTGCCCAGGGGACCTCTTGCCCCTGAACCAGGCATCATCTTTAATACACAGGTGTGGCCTGTGGAAACTACTTTTCTTAGCATGCAGCACTATTGATTGATTCAGAGATCATGCCTCCCAATTATTAAGATGGTGAAATCTGCTCTCTTTTATGCCAAGTGTGGGGTGCAGCCCTTACGCTTCTGGCAAGTTGCCAGTATAGCCTCTGGTGGAGCAAAATGTTGCTGCACCTGATCTAGGGGGAGATTTTCAAAGGTATAAATGACAGGCACTTAATTTCCACTGAAAGTCACTGTGTACTCATGTACACTAAAAGGTGCAGTAGTTATTGTGAACACCTTTATAATAATGAGTCAATATACAGCTTAACCATTAGAAACTAGTACAGAAAAGTGACCCAATCGGTTGTCACAATCCCATTACCGGAGAAATCTTTTGTCTTTGTATATTTTACACTTTTCTGATTAGTCAGACACAGCTATTTCAGGAATGGTTCAACTAGTAAGCAATTTAAATGTGAGGGGATGCTTTCTTCAGATTTTTCATCTCCAATTCAGAATAATGTATTTTACAGTAGTTGATGTGGCTGCATACATTTCATAAGACTTTGGCCTGACTAAATATTTGAAGAATAGAAAATACAGCTGGACAACGTGAAAAGCAATGTGATTTTATGGAAAATAGGTCTCCTCAAATTTGGGATTCTTTTTTGATGAGATCACGTTTGTTTGATTAAAAATAGAACTGGTTTAAAATTTTCAAACAGAACAGTTTTCCATCAGAAAATGTGGATTTGACGGGATCAAAATGTCCATAGGGAACCAGGCAGGCTACTTGGCAGGTGGGCAGACTCACTAGCTGCCTGGCCAGACAGGCTGCCCCGGTGACACATAATATATTTTATAAAAGTATAATCATTTTGACGTGTACATTATTTTATTATAAATTGTAATATTACAAAAGTTGCATTAATAAAAATCAGTTTGCCCTATAGATAGGAACAAAACTATTTCAGCCTTATCAAAAGGAAATTAAATGAAGCATTTCAATTTTTCTGAAATATCGGAATTTTGTTCTGCAGGACATTTTGAAATTCCTATTTTTGGTCTGTGTCATAACAGTTTTTTGTTTTTTTTAATTTTAGAATTTCCAGCACAATGGAAATTCTGGGTTCTGAGCAGTTCTATATAATGGTAATTGTGCTGACATAATATAATTTGCCTTCTGTAAGGCATTTGACTGAATTCTGCATGACATTCTGATTAAAAAAAGAGCAGAATACAAAATCATTGTAGCATGCATTAAATGGACTAACAACTGGCTAACAGTTGATCTCAAAGTAATTTATAAAGGGGGAGTCATCATTCAGTGGGGAGCGGGGGAGTTTCTAGTAGGGTCCATCAGGGACAGTTGTTGGACCAGTTCTGATATATTTATCAATGTTTGGGGGAAAATGTAGTCATTGCTGATGAAAATTTGCAGATGATACAGACATTGGTGGAGTATTAATTGATTATAGGTAAGGCTACATTTTAGTCACGGATATTTTTAGTAAAAGTCATGGACAGGTCACGGGCAGTAAACAAAAATTCACAGCCCGTGACCTGTCTATGACTTTTACTATATACCCCTGACTCAAGCTTGGGCAATGTCTGCCTGGGGGCATCGTGGGTGCAGCAGGAGGGTGGCCCGGGACCCCTGCTGGTGTTGGTGGGGCGTGGGTGGCAGCACATGGCCTGGGGCCCTCGCTGGTGCTGGGCGGAGGGGGTTGGCAGAGCTGGCTCTGCGGCTTCCCCCCCCCCCCCCAGCANAAGGTTATTAATTTAAGCTCCCAGGCTCATCTTTCAAAGGCATTGTGCAGGTTTCCTTGGAGGATGAGGACTGAGAGTTCATCTGTGGAGTGATCGTTTTGTGGAAAATATTCACCCATGTGAGATATGGTGTCTTTTTTCACTTTCCTCTGAGTTTATTAAAGAGCATAGTCATTGTTTGGTTTCACCCACATAGTTGTTGGGCATTGTGTTGGATGCGTTATACCACATATGGTGATTGGCATGCATAGGACTCTTGGATTTTGAAAGGTGGGTTTGGGGATGGGGGTAAGTGTTGATCATTGTAGCAGTGGAGATGTCTGCTTTTACTTTTACGCCACACCAAAAGAAGGCATTGAGCTGGCCAGCTAAGTATGAAATAGGCTATGTTTCCTTCTGCAGTAATACAATAGAAGAAGCAAACTTTTAAACACGCATGCTGAATTATGGTTTATATTTATAATGTTTGGTTTATGTTTCTAATTTCTATCTGTTAGCAATGCAAAATACCTGAAGTGGTTAATGGTTCAAAACTGAGGCTTTGTGAGTCGTATGATCTGAGTGGATTGATAATTATTGTAGTCTGCTGATTTCATGTGACCTCAGAGAAGATCATGAGGTATGAAAAAGTGTATGAGAGAATCCTGCAGTAGTTTTTAATGACACAGAATTCCAGTTGTGCAGTTGGTGTGGGTTCTTTTTGATCCATAGGTGGAAAAGAAGCTCTAGAGTCTCTCTGTCCATTGTTCTGCCTCCACCTCTTTAGAGTCACTATTTGGATAGCATTAGTTACTGCCTTTTAACAACACAATGGAAAAAGCTGTACTTGCTTGAAGTGATCATATAAACTCCTGGAAAATTTAGTTCTATGTGATTCTGTGCCAGGTATTTCTTTACATGATTCTACAGACCCTGCAGAATAGTCCAGGGACTGAATCAAGCCTAGTAAATGATTCCAGCTACGTGCATTTAATCATTCTTTGTGGTTCTTCAGTGCTCCATCTAAATGCAAGCTAACTCATTCATAAGAATTGTTGTACTCATTCTGTGAATGGTTTCTTATTCTGCTTTGTGGCAGTTGTCCATTCCGCCCCCATCCATTCAGACTTAATTTTGTAGTGTAGACATGACGTATGTCGACCTAACTTACGACAGCATACAACCATTGCAGTTATTAAATCACTTCTGTGTGTGTACACTTGGGTCCTTGTGTCGGCGGTGTGCGTTCTCACCAGGAAGACTTGTATCGATTGTATTGTCAACATGGGGCATAGTTGGATCACTCCTGAAAGCCAGTAACAGTCAATGTAAGCGACGCAGTGTCTATTGCACTCGGAGAGGTGGTGTTATTAATTTGGCATAGAGAGGCACTTAAGTTGGTGGCAGGAGACAAATTTAAGCGAGGACACTTCCACAGCTAGGTTGACGCAAGGCAGCTTACATCGACCTAACCATGTAGTGTAGACCAGGCCTTAGTTACAACTTGTGAATTCTCAGAAACTAAAGACAAACTGCTTTCGAACAGCCATCTAAAGTGCAATCACACTTTAAGATCCCAGCACAGGATGAGCTTTTCAAACTTGACCAGTTACACCCAACTCTTTTCACCAGGAATCTGGCAGAGGATAAAAAATTTCAGAGAGCACCTCTCAGGATTAGAGGTTTGTGGGAGCTGAACTGTACTCATTTTCTGATATGTCTGTAGGTTTTTATTCTATTTTGGCTTTCATTAATTCATAGTAAAACTGCTGCTAAGGAATTCCCCATCACGTATGTACTGATGAACTGTGGGTATAGCATCCAAAGATACGTTTCTGACCATTCAAAAACATTGGCTAGTAAAACACTGTTTGGGTTACCAGGGCTCTACCTAAAGGTATCTGATTTGAATGGTTTTAGTTGTTCTTATCATAGGCTGCGTGTGTTTTTGGTAAAGACTCTGTTTAAACCATGCAACTAATGCATCATTGGAACTTGTTGTCTAGGTAATTTCTGTAATTGCATCTTTCTGTGTGTACATGTGTGTGTTTGCCAGTGGTCCATTAGAATGAGCAAAATTGCAGCAGTTTAGAGCTTACAACATACGTTAAAAGGACTAAAAAAATATTAACTAGGTATCCCTCTGGGAAGTAAAGCAAATACTAAGGAGTTAGTGAAGGGTGACAGTACAGTATAGTTAAACCTGTGCGGTCATCCTCTTGCAATTTTCCATTTCAACACTTTTTCCTAGTGATTTAGAAATTCGTGTTGAACTTTATTAATGTTAATGTTTCAGAGAGACTAAGGACCAAATTCACTGATAGCATAAGCAGGCACAACTCCACTGAAGTCCAATTGCCCCTTAGTTCAATTCTCTGTTTAATTTTAATTCTATCTCTAATCTGGGATTTCATGCCCCCTATAACTTGTTGGAGAAGTGTGTTCCCCTCCAAAGGACCAGCAAAGACCTGCAGGTTGGGTCTGATTTTTAATTTGAAGCATTTGTGTGCAAGTAATGGAAGGATGTAGAAGGACTTGGCTCTTCAGATCAGCTTGTCCCAAGGTTTGAAGAAGAATTACTTGAGACCTACTGTCTAGACCAGAGGTTCTCAAACTGTGGTCCGTGGACCACCAGGGGTCCGCGAGCTCCATTCAGGTGGTCTGCGGATAGTTCCCTCTAAGGTGCGCACCTGGACAGCTGCACATGAGAATGAAGGGCCACCCACCTAATTAGTGGAGCCGCGCAGCCGTGGCTCCACTAATTACGTGCCTGGACCCTGGAGAAGACGCACATGTAAGGTGAGGTGGTGGCTTTGGGGGGAATAGCGGGTAGGTAGGAGGGGGCAGTGGGGTGAGAAGAGAGGGTGGGGGGAATTTGGGATGTGCAGGGCTACGGCGGCCAGAGAAAGAGGCGACGTTCCCCAGCTTCAGGGCTGCGGCTGTTGGGGAGAGAGGCCTCCCTTCCCAACCTCAGCTCTGTGGCTGCTGTGGCGGGGAGAGACTCCCCCCTTCCCAGCCCCAGCTCAGGGGCTGCAGCGGCGGGGGAGAGAGGGAGAGACCCCCCCTCCGCCCCAGTCCCAGCTCGGGGGCTGCCACAGCGGGGGACAGATCCATCGCATCTGAAAGGTAAAACTACTGTTAGGAAAATTTGAGTTGTGTGCTTTTATTTGTAGAACAAAAAAAGTTAAAAGTTTTTTATATACACCTCTACCCCGATATAACGCGACCCGATATAACACAAATTCGGATATAACGTGGTAAAGCAGTGCTCTGGGGGGGCGGGGCTGCACACTCCGGTGGATCAAAGCAAGTTCAATATAACGCGGTTTCACCTATAATACGGTAAGATTTTTTGGCTCCTGAGGACAGCGTTATATCAAGGTAGAGGTGTATATAGCGCTTTTATCCAAAGGGCTTTACAATAGTTAGCTAACGGTACAAACAACATTTGGAAAGATCATTAAGTGGACTGCCGAGACCTTCAGCAATTTTCAAGTGGTCTGCAGAAAAAAAAAGTTTGAGAACCACTGGTCTAGACAACTAGGCATACTAGCCAGATACAGAACAGAGGGGGAAAGAAGCAGCAGAGTGATTCTCATGTTTGAGGAGTTGGCCATCTGCTGCCATTTCTAGATAAGTGAGTTAGTGATGTCACAAATTGTTGTTCGATCTTTGGTGAGACTAACAAGATTTGCATTTTTAAGAAGAAAAGATCCCAGATGTTACAACAAAACTAGCCCCCTTATACAAGATCCTCGACTGTTACTGAAAACATTCTCTATTGACTCTCCAGAAGATACTTTAGGTACTTCCCTTTCTGGTGTTTTCTGCTCTTTCTTTAGACTAATTTAGAGAAAATTGTATCCAGGTTGCTCCCCATACACAGGTGCAAGTGGTTGGACTTAAGTAAAGTTTGCTTCTTTCCTAACAGCATCTTTAGTTGAAGAATGGTGTGAAGCATTGTAGGACAGGGGCCATGTATTCTGTTTGTGTCCGTACAGCATCTAGCACATTGTTGGTGCCACCAATAACAAGGAATTAGTAATAATTAAAAGTATACTGGGTATGTTATGCATATTTAAGCTTTCAAGTATTGTTATCTTACTGGGGACTTCATTCTAACGGAGCAGATCCACCCTGAACTGTTGGGACAGTGTATGCAGACCAGCTACCTTCATCATTCCCTTTTTCTCTGACTAGCTTTAGTCTCCAAGACTTACTTTGATAATGAAGAACTTGAGATGGCTTCCTTGGTTGAGTATCATCACTGTCAGGGTTATGACCTACCTCTTGGCCTCTTTCCACTACTAGGGCATCTTGGAAATCTTCCTCTCTTTCCACCCTTGTCTTTAAACAAGTTGTTGCCTTGGCACAGATCTGACTAGTTCAGTGGTTTCTATTACTCTAGCCTCGATATTGCTGGTACCCTGAGAGAAAGATAATATAAAAGTCAATGACTCTAAAGCTTTATTATTATCCAGTCTTATATTGATGAAGCTTTTACCACTGACTTTATACAGTGCTGTCAAAGTCTTACACCTCCCTAGCTCTTTGAGCTGGATAGTGACACACACACACCCCTATTGCTGATTCTCTGCATTAAACTTATTTTCTGTTGAATTAGAGTTCATTAGGCTAAAACTTGGGGGAACACATTTTCAGTTGAAATCAATAAGAAAGAGATTCTCTCTTCACAAGGATGATGGCAGTCTCTCTGGAATAAGTAATGCTGTTTCCATCAAACATACTATTAATTATAAAAAGGTAATTCCATCGGTTCACTTACAAGACTGTATGTTTATCAAACTCTGAAAAATCCTTGCAGTGTCTGTGAAGGGCTTTGAAGATATAAAAATTGCTAAGTATTATTCAGTAAACTTTCTACAGAGCCTGATGTTTCCATTGGAAAATCAGGGCATGCACACTGTCTGGCATAATTTATTAATACTGGAAGGCAAATCACATGGTGTAGCCGTCAATATATTTCTCAAAGTTACTGTAGCTCAGTTACTCATTGGTCCATTTTATACCTTAGAAAATTTAAAAGGATGATTAAGAGAAATGATAATAAAGGACACAGAACTAAGACACTGACTGGCAGAGAGAACACTAGGGTGTCCTGATTCTGTAGCACAGAGCACCTATTTAAGTCAGTGATCATTTTGTGTGGTCTGCTGTAGGATTGGACCCTATCAAAATCCAGGATGATCATGAGGGTTTAATATAAAATGGTGCTGTTTACCATAAAGAATGCCCTGGAAATCAGTTAGCAAAACAGTTCTGCTCATTTGATAAAGTTGAAATATTATGAAATTATTTGATATTTATAAGTAGGGACATCTCTCTTTCTCTCGTTTCCCCCCACCCCCACCCCTGCTTCTGCTTCTTTTACCAAGGTATTTTCTGTGGCAAGGCTTTTAGTATAAACACTGATGATCAAACCATAGACTAGAAAGCTACAGCATTATTCTCTTAGCCAGACTTTAATATCCTTAAGGTTATTTCATGTGGAAGACTCAGCTGGCATGGGCAACCCAGTTTCCATGGTGATTTATGTTCTGCTGTCTCTTTCCCCATGTAGTCAGAGAGTAGAAAATGGTACAGTTTCTTTTGAATAGATTAAAGGTGCCAATTTCATATTGGCTCAGAATTGTGTATTTGGAGGCTGACTCTCAGCATCAGAAGCCTGTTACAGAGAACTCTGTGCCATTTTATTAACATGGAATTAAGACTGTAACACCTCGTCTGCATCAGAAAACTCTTCTCCATGTAGCCTAGAGTGAAACAAGCCTATAGCACTTTTCTTGCTAAGTAATATAAATGCTTTCCTCAGTGAAGCTCTGCCATTCTCCCCTGTATAGTCTGTCTCTTTTGTATGTATGAATGTTTAAATGATTAAATGTTTAAATCCAGACATCAAAACATCTATCCTCAAACTTGTAAAAACAAATTGAAAACATTTTTATTAATACTTTTATAAAGCTTCCCCAAATGCTGACCACTAGAGCCAATGTTGTGGGCCTGCACACTACCTAATCATATCAAAACAGTGTTTAAAATAAATGGATAATTTCCCCTCCATAAACACATGCTATTTTCAACAGATCTCCAAAGACAGACTCTAACAGTCTGGAAATGTCAGTTAAATCCTTCCAGCTTTTAACCTAGTTAAACCACATTGGGCTATAGATCAAAGAAGATTGCTATGATGCAGTGTACCGTAAGGACTGTCTGTTTTAAACCTACTGCTGATCAGGCTTTTTCTTAGAAATTAACCCCACTTTTTTCTCCGTTATCTAAATGGAAGGTGTTTTTAAATGCAGAAAATGTATTCCTACAGTAGATAAATACTGAAGAAAAGTTAATAGGCTTCATATTTTTATTTAATCTGAATGAAAAAAATTGGCACATGCCTGCTTCGAGATCAGTCTTAGGTTGACTAAGAGTTCCATCATCTGACTTTGGAATGTGGGCAAGTAACTCTTTAGTAAACCACTCCCTTTCCCGGATTAAATATTTATTCAAGTGCTGTTTGCCTCTCACCAGGTCACAGAAAGTGTCCTGTATGAGCTGCAGTATTCCACCCATGGGATAGAATAGGAGATTGCACTGGAAGGTTCATCTAAAGGGCTCAGTATCTCCTGACTTGACTAACTTTTAAAGTGGCACTTCTTCAGCCTTGTGCAGAGGGGGTGCCCAGGGGACCTCTTGCCCCTGAACCAGGCATCATCTTTAATACACAGGTGTGGCCTGTGGAAACTACTTTTCTTAGCATGCAGCACTATTGATTGATTCAGAGATCATGCCTCCCAATTATTAAGAATGAGTAGGTGAAATCTGCTCTCTTTTATGCCAAGTGTGCGGTGCAGCCCTTACGCTTCTGGCAAGTTGCCAGTATAGCCTCTGGTGTTGCTGCACCTGATCTAGGGGGAGATTTTCAAAGGTATAAATGACAGGCACTTAATTTCCACTGAAAGTCACTGTGTACTCATGTACACTAAAAGGTGCAGTAGTTATTGTGAACACCTTTATAATAATGAGCCAATATACAGCTTAACCATTAGAAACTAGTACAGAAAAGTGACCCAATCGGTTGTCACAATCCCATTACCGGAGAAATCTTTTGTCTTTGTATATTTTACACTTTTCTGATTAGTCAGACACAGCTATTTCAGGAATGGTTCAACTAGTAAGCAATTTAAATGTGAGGGGATGCTTTCTTCAGATTTTTCATCTCCAATTCAGAATAATGTATTTTACAGTAGTTGATGTGGCTGCATACATTTCATAAGACTTTGGCCTGACTAAATATTTGAAGAATAGAAAATACAGCTGGACAACGTGAAAAGCAATGTGATTTTATGGAAAATAGGTCTCCTCAAATTTGGGATTCTTTTTTGATGAGATCACGTTTGTTTGATTAAAAATAGAACTGGTTTAAAATTTTCAAACAGAACAGTTTTCCATCAGAAAATGTGGATTTGACGGGATCAAAATGTCCATAGGGAACCAGGCAGGCTACTTGGCAGGTGGGCAGACTCACTAGCTGCCTGGCCAGACAGGCTGCCCCGGTGACACATAATATATTTTATAAAAGTAAAATAATTTTGACTTGTACATTATTTTATTATAAATTGTAATATTACAAAAGTTGCATTAATAAAAATCAGTTTGCCCTATAGATAGGAACAAAACTATTTCAGCCTTATCAAAAGGAAATTAAATGAAGCATTTCAATTTTTCTGAAATATCGGAATTTTGTTCTGCAGGACATTTTGAAATTCCTATTTTTGGTCTGTGTCATAACAGTTTTTTGTTTTTTTTAATTTTAGAATTTCCAGCACAATGGAAATTCTGGGTTCTGAGCAGTTCTATATAATGGTAATTGTGCTGACATAATATAATTTGCCTTCTGTAAGGCATTTGACTGAATTCTGCATGACATTCTGATTAAAAAAAGAGCAGAATACAAAATCATTGTAGCATGCATTAAATGGACTAACAACTGGCTAACAGTTGATCTCAAAGTAATTTATAAAGGGGGAGTCATCATTCAGTGGGGAGCGGGGGAGTTTCTAGTAGGGTCCATCAGGGACAGTTGTTGGACCAGTTCTGATATATTTATCAATGTTTGGGGGAAAATGTAGTCATTGCTGATGAAAATTTGCAGATGATACAGACATTGGTGGAGTATTAATTGATTATAGGTAAGGCTACATTTTAGTCACGGATATTTTTAGTAAAAGTCATGGACAGGTCACGGGCAGTAAACAAAAATTCACAGCCCGTGACCTGTCTATGACTTTTACTATATACCCCTGACTCAAGCTTGGGCAATGTCTGCCTGGGGGCATCGTGGGTGCAGCAGGAGGGTGGCCCGGGACCCCTGNTGTGACTTTTACTATATACCCCTGACTAAAACTTGGGCAATGTCTGCCTGGGGGCATCGTGGGTGCAGCAGGAGGGTGGCCCGGGACCCCTGCTGGTGTTGGTGGGACGTGGGTGGCAGCACATGGCCTGGGGCCCTCGCTGGTGCTGGGCGGAGGGGGTTGGCAGAGCTGGCTCTGCGGCTTCCCTCCTCCCCCAGCAGCAGCAGCAGAGTTTGGGTGTGGGAGGGGGCAGGGGTTGGGACAGGGAATGGGGTGAGGCAGGCTCTGGGCGGCACTTACCTGGGGGGCTCCCCGGAAGCGGCGACATCCCCCTCCCTCAGCTCCTAGGAGGAGGCATGGCCAGACAGATCTGAGTGCTGCCTCCGCCCAGAGCGCTGGCTTTGCAGCTCCCATTGGCCACAGTTCCTGCGGGGTAGTGCCTGCAGGCGGAGGTAGCACGCAGAGCTGCCTGGCCACACCTCCACCTCGGAGCTGAGCGAGAGGGATGTTGCTGCTTCCGGGGAGCCTCCCAGGTAAGCGCCGCCCAGAGCCTGCCTCACCCTGTTCCCTGCCTGAATCCCCTGCTCCCTCCCACACCCAAACTCTGCTGCGGGGGTGGGGGGGGGGGAAGGCTGCCCAAGACTGCCCCAGCAGCCGCCGGTGTGACTGGTGCAGGAGCTGCCTGGGGTACCCCTGAGCCATGCCCACCGGCCGCTGCAGAAGTCATGGAGGTCACGAAAAGTCACAGAATCCGTGACTTTCATGACAAATTCGCAGCCTTAATTATAGGGACAAGGTCAGTGCTATAGAGTGATCAGGATTGCTTATAAGCTAGGCTCCTTTAAACAACATACATTTTAATACAATCTAAATGCAAGGTCATACACCTAGGAACAAAGAATCAGACCACTGTCTAACATGCTGACCACTATTGTCTCATTGGAACAATTTACCAAGGGATGTGGTTGATTCTCCATCCCTTGAAGTTTTAAAATCAAGATTGGACGTCTTTCTAAAAATAGGCTGTAGCTCAACCGCAAGGTATGGGCTTGGTGCAAGAATTACCGAGTGAAATTATTTGTCTTGTGTCCTGCAGGAGGCCAGACTTAGATGATCATAGTGGTGCCTTCTGGCTTTAAAGCCTTTGAAAAAGATAATATGAGTAACCAAACCTCCTTCTAGGAAGGCTCTTTCTATCAAGTACACTACTGAACAAGGTGCATTATAGGGTTTTTTTGTCATCCTCTGAGCCATTTTCAAGAAGGGGAAAAAAAGTGACCCGGGTAACTACAGGCCTGTTAGTTTAACATCTGTAGTATGCAAAGTCATGGAAAAAATATTGAAGGAGAAAGTAGTTAAGGACCTTGAGATCAATGGCAATTGGGACAAATTACAACATGGTTTTACGACGGGTAGATCGTGCCAAACCAACCTGATCTCCTTCTTTGAGAAAGTAACAGATTTTTTAGACAAAGGAAATGCGGTGGATCTAATATACCTCGATTTCAGTAAGGCGTTTGATACGGTACCACATGAGGAATTATTGGTTAAATTGGAAAAGATGGGGATCGATATGAAAATCCAGAGGTGGATAAAGAACTGGTTAAAGGGGAGACTGCAGCGGGTCGTACTGAAAGGTGAACTGTCAGGTTGGAGGGAGGTTACCAGTGGAGTTCCTCAAGGTTCGGTTTTGGGTCCAATTTTATTTAATCTATTTATTACTGACCTCGGAACCAAAAGTAGGAGTGGGCTGATAAAGTTTGCGGATGACACAAAGTTGGGAGGTATTGCCAATTCGGAAAAGGATCGGGATATCCTGCAGGGAGATTTGGATGACCTTGTAAACTGGAGTAATAGTAATAGGATGAAATTTAATAGTGAGAAGTGTAAGGTTATGCATTTAGGGATGACTAACAAGAATTTTAGTTATAAGCTGGGGACGCATCAGTTGGAAGTAACGGAAGAGGAGAAGGACCTCGGAGTCCTGGTTGATCGCAGGATGACTATGAGTCGGCAATGTGACGTGGCCGTAAAAAAAGCTAATGCGGTCTTGGGATGCATTAGGCGAGGTATTTCTAGTAGAGATAAGGAGGTGCTAGTCCCGTTATACAAGGCATTGGTGAGACCTCATTTGGAGTACTGTGTGCAGTTCTGGTCTCCCATGTTTAAGAAGGATGAATTCAAACTGGAACGGGTACAAAGAAGGGCCACTAGGATGATCCGAGGAATGGAAAGCCTGTCGTATGAAAGGAGACTTGAGGAGCTCGGTTTGTTTACCTTAACCAAAAGAAGGCTGAGGGGAGATATGATTGCTCTCTTTAAATATATCAGAGGGATAAATACAAAGGAGGGAGAGGAATTATTTCAGCTCAGTACTAATGTGGACACGAGAACAAATGGATATAAATTGGCCGTCGGGAGGTTTAGGCTTGAAATTAGACGAAGGTTTCTAACCATCAGAGGAGTGAAATTCTGGAACAGCCTTCCGAGGGAAACAGTGGGGGCGAAAGACCTCTCTGGCTTTAAGATTAAGCTTGATAAGTTTATGAAGGGGATGGTTTGATGGGATAACATGATCTTAGCCAATAGGTCAATAACGTGCCATCACTGGTAATTAGTACCAAGGGTCAATGATGGGATATTAAAAGTCTTTTTCCTAAGAGTCTGGCTGGAGAGTCTTGCCCACATGCTTGGGGTTCAGCTGATCGCCATATTTGGGGTCGGGAAGGAATTTTCCTCCAGAGTAGATTGGCAGAGGCCCTGGAGGTTTTTCGCCTTCCTCTGAAGCATGGGGCAGGGGTCGCTTGCTGGAGGATTCTGTGCAACTTGAAGTCTTTAAATCATGATTTGGGGACTTCAACAGCTGAGTCAAGGGGGAGAATTATTTCAGGAGTGGGTGGGTCGGCTTTTGTGGCCTGCATCATGCGGGAGGTCAGACTAGATGATCATAATGGACCCTTCTGACCTTAAAGTCTATGAATCTATGTTGTGCAGTATTGGAGCTAAGAAAAGTGAATGGTCTGACCTGGTGGGGAAGCTTGTATGATCCAAAGCTAAGTATAAACCCTGAGAATCACTGGTACAATTAATTGTCAGTTAGAAGTGGATGAACCAGAAGCTTAATTATTTTAAAAAGTTTCAGCTTCTTATTTACACATTTAGTGATACTAATTAAATGCTATGGTTTGAATTGTCCCCTCACTGATGCACACTTGGAGGGAGTAGTCATTGTGTGGCTCGCATCTGATTTTGATCCCTTCTGCGGGAGCAGGAGGAAAACTGTCAAGTTTGGGACACATGCAGTATTTTTAAAGTCTGAAAGACAGAATATTGACAGATTAATGTCCATTCATTCTTGTTTAGAGGAATATAGTCATTAGTCGGAATTCTAGATTTTTCCTCTCTACTGTGTGAAAACTGCTTTTTACCAACTTTTGGAGAGCATTCTTTTAATACTTTTGAGATAACCTGTTTTAAATTAGCTGACAAATGCGGTAACTACAAAGGAAAATGGGTAGTGGCTTTTAAAGCTGTAGCTTATGTTAGTCAGCTAGAATTTATCACAGCGATACAGATGAGTATTTTACAAATAGTACAACTTTGCTATATTCTAGTCTTATTCTTAGTTGCATACAGTACTTGCTGGAATTGTCTAAGTCACAAATTGTTTGAATTAAGTCTATTAGAAAATAAATTCTTGGTTGTTAAAAACATATTTATCTTGTCTGGACTTTCAGAATTGAGCTTATATCTTGCTGAAGCTATTTTTTTATTGGAAATGAAGGCTTTGATGTCCTTTGTGAATAGGAAATAAAATTCAGTTTGTATGTATGTCTTTCTCGGTAGATTAGAACAGCCATTATATTAATGATAAACACTTTAATTTATGGTGATTGCCATTACTTGAAGGTTCAGAGGTTGTCCAAATATATAGGAATAAGGCTTTTGGTGCTGTGTGTGTTAATTTCACTATAAATTATGAGAAAGCACTGATCTTTTGCTTGTTGATTTTGTATTGCAGTATGCCAGGGTTTGGATCCCTGATCCAGAGGAAGTCTGGAAGTCAGCAGAACTTCTCAAAGGTTATAAACAAGGAGATAAAGTCATCCAGCTTCGACTCGAAGAGGGAAAGGTAAGGTTACATGTTGTCGTTAGGCCTATAGCCCTTGATATTGGCTGCAGGCCGTTGTATACTAGTATGAAAGGTCAGTTTTTCAAAATGAGGCCATATTAACATATGTGCAGTCATTTGGGCTCATAGTCTTTGAGGCCTTGTACATGACACGAATTATATAATTGAAATGCACAACATTTATTCTCACTTGATTTTCTTACCCTCCACCTTTCCTATCCTTCCCTCATATTTTTATTGTATCATTATCTTCTGCTAATTCTGTAACTGAAGTCATCATCTTGTTTGACATCCCAGTTAGCTGCTGTGGAGATGCTATCACAAGAAAAGCGGAAACATTCTATATATAGAACTGATGATTTTTAGAAGCTCTTATCTTTCTATTAAGCATCAGATTATTTTTGTTAAAGAAATTTAAATGTATTGAAGAGGGATGTTTCATCTAAGATACAGTGGCCAACACAGCAGTAGTAAGATCTGCTCTTAGAAACTGAACATCTACTGAAATTTTGTTTTAATTTGTCTTCCCTACTTCCCTGCACAAAGCAATATAGATCTTGTTTGCATGAAGATGCCTACAGTAGTTAAATAACATTAACAGAATACACAGGTAGAATTGTATCTAAATGATCCTTCAAGACTTTCATATAACAATATAGATGAAAACTACCTTCCCAATCTGGAAGGACTCAGAAATTTCCACATGCTCTTTCTGAAGGTGCTGCTCACTTGTATGTCACACTTGTAGAATAGGGTTGCATATGTCAATAAAATCAAATTGCATAGGAAAAAGGTGTCATTGTCAGGAAGGTTAGTGTACTGTTAGAGTTATAGTTTGTGTGTCTCTTTGTATATAGAGAGAACTTTGTACTTGTATATATTTAAAAAAAATGGATTTAAATATTATTCTTAGCATTGCTGTCCCAGCATTCTCACCAGGGCTGGCTCCAGGCACCAGCTTAACAAGCAGGTGCTTGGGGCGGCCACTCGGGAGAGGGGCGGCATGTCCAGGTATTCGGCGGCAATTCGGCGGACGGTCCCTCACTCCCGCTCGGAGCGAAGGACCTCCCGCCGAATTGCCGCCGCAGATAGCGATCGCGGCTTTTTTTTTTTTTTTTGGTTTTTGGCTGCCTGGGGCGGCAAAAACCCTGGAGCTGGCGCTGATTCTCACATTGTATTACTGCTTGACAACAAGATAGTCAAACTGACTGAAGCAAAGTAAACTATTTTCTTAGTCCAGTCTGCTTGAAAGGAAAAAAAATAAACAGCATAAATGATTAAAAACTAAATTGGATTTTTAAAATTAATGTAGTTTTAGTTAAATCTAAATTGTTGTTAGCAACAAGGTAAAGGATTTTATTTAAAAAAAATAACCTTTAAGGTCCTGCTCTGTGTAAGAAATCCTAGTTTGATATTTTCAGTTAAGTTACTGGAGGAGGCATTACAAGCAGAAAGCAGCACATAAGAATGCACAAGACAAGTTAAACTTATTCAGGGAATGATTACGAAAGGAAAATGGTTGGTGAGACCGAGTGGACGAATAAGCCAAAGATGGAACATTTAAAAATACTTCTTTTCATGTAATATGTGTGTATTTAATTTTCAGGAATTTGAATATTGCCTTGATCCTAAGACCAAGGAACTGCCTCCCTTACGAAATCCTGACATACTTGTTGGCGAAAATGATCTCACAGCACTCAGTTATCTCCATGAACCTGCTGTTCTACACAACCTCAAAGTTCGCTTTATTGATTCAAAACTCATTTATACCTATTGCGGTAAGTACATAACCATTTTCCTTTATTCTATTGCAAGGGACCAAAAAAGACAAGAAAAAAAAGAAAAAGAAATTGTCATGGGTAGGAAAAAAGAAGGTTGGTTATTGATAGGTCTCTGATTTTAAATAAAGTCTTGTTTTCATTAATTATGAGGCACTTTGGGTGATCCTTTAGTAAGAAAGGCCCTGTGTAGATATAGCACATTACTGCCTACATCAGGTAGGCCCAAATCAAGTAGGCCTGCAAGTATGAAAATTCAGAGTACATCTGCTTCATTTTTATGTGCTTCTAGCTTCCCAGAGGGCTCTGTTTAGAATGCTCACTTTGAGGTCATGGGGATTCTTCAATGAACAGTGTGCCCATTACACATGCTTACCTAAGTATGTATTAGCTGGAGGAGAGCTTTGAAAAATGTAAATGTATCTTTGGAAATGTGTAAAACTAAGTTTATAATGTCTTTTGTTTGCTGGACTTATTCTTTCCCAGCTATGGCTAACTTGGTATTGTGCTTGCATTGAGGATTCCAATTACCTTTCCTTCGTACCATTTTCATTCAGTGGAACTGCAGGCAGGGCCGGCGCAACCCATTAGGCGACCTAGGCGGTCGCCTAGGGCACCACTATTTGGGGGGCGCCGGCACCCCGGTCGTCAGCGGAATTTTGGGGGCGGGACCTTCCACCACCGCTGTCAGGGGCGGCATTTTGGGGGCGGGACCTTCCGCCGCCTAGGGTGCCGAAAAGGCTGGCGGCGCTCCTGACTGCAGGAATGAGGTTATAGCAACTACAGAGCGTGTATGTGCCAGTGTTTGTGTGTTCATATCTGTGCTCTTTGTTAGTGGCAAAGAACATTTAATTCATAGCAGTGTAGATTTGTGATCATACAATATCTGAAAGCATAATTGGCCATAATTAAGGCTACGTTTTTTTCACAGTTAGTTTTAGTAAAAGTCATGAACAGGTCACGGGCAATAAACAAAAATTCACGGAGCTGTGACTTGCCCATTACTTTACTAAAAATAACCTGGGGCAGGGCTAGGTAGCAGGGAGGAATGGAGTCCCATGGGGCAGGAGGGAATGACATGCCAAGCCCCCTGCCATGGCAGGGGGCACAGCCCCGACTCCAGTGGCCGCAGCGGGGGTCGCAGCAATGGGGGACACAGCCCTTGCTCCAGAGCTGGCCCGACTGTAGCCCCCACCAAGCCTCAGCCACAGGGACAGGGGTGGCACATGGCCCTGGGAAGCTGCCAGGGGTGGCGCGCGGCCCCAGCCGCAGCCTCCAGCGAAAGCCGCAGGGCTGGGGCGCACGGCCCCGGCTGCAGCCCTGCCAAGCCCGGGATGCCACCAGGCTGGGGTGCACGGACCCCGCCAAGCCCGGGATGCCGCCGGGCTGGGGTGCACGGACGCCGCCAAGCCCGGGATGCCACCGGGTTGGGGTGCACAGCCCCGGCTGCAGCCCCTGGGATGCTGCGAGGCTGGGGCGCACAGCCCCTGCCAAGCCTGGAACGCCGAAGGGTTTGGGCGTATGGCCCTGGCTGCAGCCCCCAGAGGAAGCCATGGGACTGGGGCTGCAGGGTTCTGATTTCAGCCAGCCCCAGTTGCAGGGCAGGGGCGCACAGTCCCGCCTCCTCCTCCTGAAGCCCTAGAAGTCACGGAGGTCTGGCAAAGTCACGGAATCCGTGACTGCCGTGATCTCCGCGACTAAATCGTAGCCTTAGCCATAATTTGTTCAATCAACCAAAACTGGAACCGTTTACTATAATGATGACTTCATCATAATTGTGGTTGAGTGATAAATTTTAAAGGAACATTGTGAAGTAGTTTAGGCCCAAGATTTAGATTTCACGCAGTGGGTTTTTAATTCCAAATCCTGGTATTTATTGGAAATATGTTGCTAACTCTTAATATAACATTTCAATTAAAACAATTTCAAGTTCATTTTTAGATATTGCCCTGTATTTTGTTTTTTAAACATCATGCTAGTGCATGAGAAACAGAAAGTTAAACTAGCTATCCTGTTTAGACTGCTCAAGGTGAGTAAAATATAAAAAGTGAATTGCATAATTGGTGGGAAGTTAACCAGATTATGAAAATTCCTGTTAATCGTTGCTGTTAGTAATACAGATCAGGGATTTTTCTCCCAAAATATGTGCCAGATTTTCCTGTCATGTAAATCGGTCTGGCTCCATTGTAGTCAGTGTAGTTAGGTCAATTAATGCCAGTTGTGAATTTGTACCATGATTTTTACCCATACTGTTTCCCTTTAATTTTTTTATGGACCATTTTAACTTATTTCCTGTTTTAATTTAGACTAGCTCTAGTCCATTTTTCTAAGGACAGCCCCAATTTGTTTTGTGCAGAATTCCCAGAGCATAGCTAGCCATCGTGAATTACCATTGCTTGAGCCTGCTGCTTGCAGTTGGATTTTGTCATTTGGGTCGCACTTTGCACTGCTTTAGTATAAATTAGGCTGGGCTGTCATTGTGGGAATCTGGTCACAGTGCAAGGGAGTCTTTGATTGACATCAGCAAATCTTACTGTGGTAGCTGATGTTTTGAAGGCATTTGCGACTTCCTTGGTGCAGTGCCAGTTGAAGACCTTGCTCTGTTTCTCTCTCGGTGCAGAACAGCCACACTTTGAATTTTGATGGTAATTCCTAATGTGAATTTCTCACTGTGTCTGTTTCTGCTGTAGCTCCAGCCATGGTATCAGGAGTGGTAGGATTAATGTAGACCTGCAGCCAAGATTTTAGTGATGCAGAGTACAGGTATTGATACCCTGGTGCCCTGTTTACACTGCTAGAGGACTTGGGCAGCTTTAGATACAGTACCAGGCACTTAGGAGGATTTCCACTTCTGAGCCATGGAAGCAGAAATTGACTTTTCCTTTCCAGATTTAGCTAATATTCAGAAAAGGAATCTAGCACCTGCCTTCCAGATTTGAACACCCTCAAAATTCAGGAGTGCTCAAGCTCAATTTGGGCAGCTATTACTTCATTTCTCCCAAATCAAATATACTGATCCACTGTAACTTGCTGTAGAAAAAGTAGGATAAAATTGAGCAAGAAATGCTTCCCAGTGGTTTTTAGGACTGGAATTGCTATTTTCAACAGCCATTGCCTTTTTAGTTTTATTTGTTTAAAAGGAAGACAGTGATATTGCATTGGCAAATTCCCATAGAAACAAAGAGTGGAACAAAAGAATAATAAAGGCACCTCAGGGTTTCCTCATGTATGTAGGCCAGTCTTATAATATGCATCCAGATATCCTCCAATCACACAAGCTGAAAATTGTTCCACTTTACTGCAGTTCTGTAACCATATGGGAACCAATCCTGTCTGTTCTGTGCACATCCAAAATTCCTGCTGAATGACCCGCCCTGGGAGCGAGTTACCAGTGACCCAGGGCTGGGACAGCAGGAGGGTGCAGGTTGGTGGGGGGGAGAGCCCAGCCCTGGGGCAGCAGGGGGTGTGGGTGGAGAGGGGAGAACCCAGGGCTGGGGCAGCACAGGGGTGCGGGGGGAGGGGAGCCCAGGGCTGGGGTGGGGGGCAGCCAAAAATTTTTTTGCTTGGTGCAGCAAAAAACCTAGAGCCGGCCCTGGGCAGAACCCCTCATTAGCATGAATGAATGTCCCCTGGAATGGTGGTTGAATCATGATGGGACATATGAATCTTTAGCGCATCTGGCACGTGAATATCTTGCGACACCAGGTACAACAGTGCCACGAGAATGCCTGTTCTCACTTTCAGGTGACATTGTAAACAAGAAGCGGGCAGTATTATCTCCTGCAAATGTAAACAAATTTGTTTGAGCGATTGGCTGAACAAGAAATAGGACTGAATGGACTTGCAGGCTCTAAAATTTTACATTGTTTTATTTTTGAATGCAGGGTTTTTTTGTACATAATTCTACAGTTGTAAGTTCAACTTTCATGATAAAGAGATTGCACTACACTACTTGCATTAGGTGAATTGAAAAATAAATTTTTTGGTTTTTTACAGTGCAAATATTTGTAATCAAAAATAAATATAAAGTGAGCACCGTACACTTCGTATTCTGTTGTAATTGAAATCAATATATTTGAAAATGTAGAAAACATCCAAAAATATGTAAATGGTATTCTATTATTGTTTAACAGTGCAATGAATTGTTATTAATTTTTTTAATCGCTTGACAGCCCTACTTTTTATTTTTTCCTGTGTAGGAAAAAATAAAGTCAAAAGATTATCTTGGACTAGGATCAGCTAAAGTAGCTTCAGCCCTTGGCATTTTTGTTTGTTAGCATAAGTAATTTATTGTTTCAGATTAGAAATTGGAACATGGTTTTTTTTCTGTACTGAAACAGACCTGTACTGTTGTTTGTTTGTGAGTCTCTCTGCCAGTTCCACCAATGCCAGTGTCAATGAGATATTGAGGCTAACATGCTTGTACCATTACTCCCCCATGTTTCTTCACAGTGTTATAATCACTGTGCTTTCCTGCAGTTTGCAAGAGGTGGCAAACAGCCTCCTATTAGACAAGCGAGATATTTCTGAGCGCAGTTTATGGGAGGTGCTTCAGTAGCTAACAAGCAGCGGACACCCTCTTCTCCAATATCATCAGTGAGACATGAGTTTGCTCATAAGAATGGCCATACTGCATCAGACCAATGGTCCATCTAGCCCAGAATCCTGTCTTTGACAGTGGCCAGTGCCAGATGCTTCAGAGGGAATGAACAGAACTGGGCAATTACTGCTCAACTACCGGCAGTTCAGCTGTCCCTCTCCCCACTGCCATGTGCTGCTCATGCCCTCTGCCTTGGAGCTGCTCCTGGGAGCTTCCTGCTTTCTGGGGGGGGGGGGGGGGCGGGAAAGGGGGGCCCNTCATGTCAGAGTATCCGCCTCCCCCCTGCTCCTGCCCCCCGCTTACCCCATCTCCATAGAGCAGGAGGGACACACGACAGGGCTCAGGACGGAGGGAGCTTGCTAGCAGCAACTCCTGTCTCAACTTGCTGATCTACTTAAAAAGGCAATGTACTTAGAGTGGGGTCAGCGTACTTAAAGGGACAATGCACATCTCTCTCTCTCTCTCTCTCTCTCTCTCTCACACACACACACACACAGGGTGTGTGTGTCTCTGTCTGCCATGCTGTCTCCCCTCCCTCCATTTGTGCTGCCTTGTAGAGTGTGAGGCTACATTAACAACAATGTGTTAACCCTTGAGGGCTCAGCCGAGTGCTAGTTTATCATTCAGCACTAAGGCATTCCCTGGGAAATATTCCACCCTCTGACTCCACCACCTCAACCAAGCTTCACAATCATCATTGCTGTGTACAGTATTAAATTGTTTGTTTAAAACTTAAAAACTTATACTGTGTGTGTGTGTATGTATATATATAGATATATATATAGATAGATATAGTCTTTTGTCTGGTGAAAAAAATTTCCCTGGAACGTAGGGCCCCCCCCCCCCTTTACATTAATTCTTATGGGGAAATTGGATTTGCTTAACATTGTTTTGCGTAAAGTCGCATTTTTCAGGAATGTAACTACAACATTAAGCGAGGAGTTACTGTATTTATCTCTTCATCAGATCATGGTCCCAGCCTCTTCATTGTGCAATCAGCTTAACTGTAGCCTTATTTATTTTTAAATTTGTATGGGTGAATCTGGCTTTGTTGAGAAGCCTAGAATGTGCCGGGCAGGCATTTTTCATCCTTCTGCACAAAGATCTGCCAGTGCACCTTAATCCTGATTTGTAGCCCCTCAACTGTTCCATTCCTGTGCTCCTACCCAGCTCTGCCAGTGTACCTTAATAGTGGTCTGTAACACCTCTGCTATTCCATTTCTGGGCTTCAGTCAAACTCAGACTACGAATTGTTTGGTACATCTGTATGGGGCTAGAATATGATCCAATTATTTCCTTCTAACTTTAACTTTTTATTAGCTGCTCATATTTTCAGTAGCAGGATTTGTAAAATTGGCACCTAAAAAAATTCCCTTAACTTGCGGGTGTATAAGGGCTTGGCATCTTTTTAAAAAAAAATAGAGACTTTAAGTTCAAGTCTCTGAGTCATCCCAGTGAAGTCATGGCTGATGGAAAAACACTGAGGTCTTTGTATCACAGGTTACATAGTTATGTCTTGACGTATCAAATATATCTAAAGGAGCAGACGAGAATCCTTCCAATCCTTTTCCAAAAGGTATTTGCTCACTAGAAAGCTTGTTTGTGTTTTTATTTTGCTGTTTGCTTGATCTATAAATATATGACATGATTTAGTCATTTGTAAAACTGGGATGATATTCGGTGCAGCAGGTCCAGATTTCAGATGCCTTTTCTTTGCCATTCCATGAAAAATGTTCCACCTACTTTGTCTCAGTCATAATATATAGGCCTGCACACTGTCGTCTTTCTTTCCCTGAATTACAGACTTTTAGTGCTTTGTAGAAAAAGTGAAAGTTGATTGCTGGGTATATTTAGATATGACACTGCTATAGAAATATCTGGTATGGGGGAATGAGGGAGACATGTTCATTCAAGTTGTCTTGCATAGAATGATGCCTGGTGTGCTTATTAGACGGCCACCAGGGTGGCTCCAGGCACCAGCGAAGGAAGCAGGTGCCTGGGGCGGCCAATAGAAAGGGGTGGCACTCCGTCCGTTGTTGGGGTGGCATGTCCGGCTCTTCGGCGGCAATTTAGCGGCGGGTCCTTCACTCCCTCTCTCTTCCTCTTTGGCGGCACTTCGGCAGCAGCTCAATCGGGGGTTTTTTTGGTTTTTTTCCCCTCCCTTTGCCACTTGGGGTGGCAAAAAAGCTGGAGCCGGCCCTGACGGCCACAACAAGGATTACAACTTCTTTCTGACCACATGGCAACTGCTTCCCTACGTGGCAGTGTCGTGAGAGACTTGAAACGGGAGATGTAGTAAGTTAAAAATATAGGCCTGACTTTCAACTTGGTCTGAAATAATTGTGGGAGTGTGTTATAGCACTTTTAAATGTTTATTTGATTTCCAAGTTCAATAAGGAGCCTAGGTGTGCCAGCTCTATGCAGTACACCCACATTTATTTCTGAGCACTTGTTGGAGGCCACTATTCAAAATCAGGCCATTGTTTCCACTGTGTTCAAACTTTCAGCATTCAAATTTAGTATCTAATCCAAAACCCATCAAAATAGTGTCTTTCCATTTACTTCAGTGGGCTTCGGATCAGGACTTTGTTCTCCTCCAAGCTAAACATTTAAGAAAGATTAGAACAACATACACCTGGCTTTTGACACTTTTACCTTTTCAAATCAGCCATTATTAATAGATTTTGTTCCATTTCCTTTGTAGGTATCGTCTTGGTAGCCATAAATCCTTATGAGCAGCTGCCTATCTATGGCGAAGATATCATCAATGCATACAGTGGTCAGAATATGGGGGATATGGATCCACACATCTTTGCTGTGGCTGAAGAAGCATATAAACAGATGGCCAGGTTTGTGAAAAAACAGCCTTTGAATTCTGTTTTCCATAGGAATGAGGTCTTAAGTTCCCAGTCAGTGGACTTGACTCCGCTTTTATTTGTACTTAGTAGAAGGTGTTAAGTCTCTTTGCTCCACTGTTTTATTAAATTTCAAAACCTAATAAACCCACGAAATTAGCAAAACAATAAAAAAAAATTTTTGTCTCTTACAGACAGGACTCATTTGATAAGTAATGGGAAGGATCCATTGGAACTGTTCAGAATTTAGGTCTAAAATTTGATTGGATCTGTAAGGGACAATGTTGTTTCAGACTGATAAGTAACAGAGGGCTATTTTTGGACCACTATTTTTAAGGAACAAATAATTGTGCTTTAAGAATGCAAATATTTTACATATAACCCCAACAGAAAAGATGATTTATCTATGGGTAATCTTAACAATACCCAGGCTTTGGAGAACTCTCTTACTCATATCAGTGAAGCCAGAGCTGTACAATTTAGGTTTGGAAAATAACTCATCATCCAGTATTTTAAAGGGCAAAAGAAAATTGCAGTGTCTGAAGAGTACAGATACGTGAAATTAAAATACTGTAATGATGCCACTACTGCAAGAGAGTGAATTCTTACTTTAAGTGTTCTTTGAAAACGGATTGTTCAACCCAGGAAAGTGGGCTGTGAAATCCAGCCGGTCTCTCTCAAGGTCATGCCAACCAGAGAATTTGAAACATTTCAGTTTTTGAATGCAGACCCTGGTGTTTGTTCATGTACAGTTAACAAAATGGATCCTCATGCCCTATTGTTATGGATAGAAGTTTTTGATATCCTTGTCCTTCAAGACATGTAGCCACTAAACAAGATGGCTGAGTTTTCCATTGTGGTGTGGCAATTATGCAGTACCCTCTGAGAATGAAGCACAGCACAGATGGGGTGAAAGTGATGAGATGGACACCTTAGTGTAACTGCATGTTCAGTTAAGAATGTGTAAGGGAAAAGGAGAGAATAATATGCTTAAAGGGCAGAAGCCTGGTGAGTCCTCTATGTGAAAACATTGAGTTGCATGTTAACCACATAATAGACCCATTTCAAAAGAATAGTAGAGCATGATGCAATAAGTATTGATGTAGCATGTTCATAGACTGCTTCTGTCTTGAAATACCCAACATATAGACTGCTATGTATACCTTGTATGTACATGTATACCTTTTTCACAGCAGTCTGTATGTCGGGTATTTCAAGACAGTAGCAGTCTGTGAGTGAGCTACATAAGGTACCCAACATCTAGATTGTTATGTATATTTCAAGAACTTGGCTTCGACTAAAGAGGTGTGTATAGAATTTGGTGTGGATGAAATAGCAATCATATTTTCATGTATAGCTGCTTCCATCTGGGGGACTCATTGCTTTACAGACATTAATGAATTAACCCTTGTAAAGTCTATGAGGTAATAATTTACTTCTGTTACACAGAAGGGGAACTGAGACAAACAGGCAATAAGTGACTTGCCCAAGGTCACCCAGTCAGTCTATGGCAGTGTGAGGATCTCCTGACCTCCAGTCTTGTGCCTTAACCCAACACCATCCTTCCTCCAGCAATATTTCAGTAGTTCAATTCTTGAATAATAACGAATGTCATGGGTAGAAATTTCTTTTAGAATGGGTTATAGGATGTTAAACAGGTGTGGAAATGATATTTTAAAATACTTAGCACTAATAAACTGAAATCATTTGTTTGTGTGCCTAGAGAATGTTATAACAAATGTATTCCTTTGTGAATTTATTTATAAAAGTTACTGTCATTTAAAGTGTAATTTAAGCATATCTTGGAAGTATAGGTGAGCACCCCATTCATTAAATAACTATACAGAATTTCTCTGCACTGAAGTAGTGAGCTACTTGTTTACATTTTATGCCTATATTCTTAAGTGCTTTTTTCCTTTCTCCATTTTGTACTACTTATCTTTTCTTCCATTTTCCCTTGACTCTTTATTTAATGTGCCTAATGTATTCCATATTCTCTCTTTGTCTTTATGACTAAGGTCCCTTACTATTATTAATTTTTCTTATGATGATGCATATTTTCCTCCTCTTTGTGGCTTCTCTCTGGGTCATTACTGCTTTAATCTCACTTTAATTAGCATTCTTTAACTAATGAAGCTAAAATCCATAATACATATTAAGATTGCAATTCGTCTGTTGGATTTAAAAAAAAAACCAGGTTAAGTCATCATAGACTTTAAGGCCAGAAGGGACCATCATGATCATCTAGTCCAGCGATCAGCAACCTTTGGCACGCAGCCCATCAGGGAAAGCCCCTGGCGGGCCGGGCCGGTTTGTTTACCTGCAGCGTCCGCAGGTTCAGCCGATTGCAGCTTGCACTGGCCATGGTTCGCTGTCCCAGGCCAATGGGAGCTGCAGGAAGGGCGGCCAGCACATCCCTCAGCCCGCGCCGCTTCCCGCAGCCCCCATTGGCCTGGGATGGCGAACCGCAGCCAGTGGGAGCTGCGATCGGCCGAACCTGCAGACGCTGCAGGTAAACAAACTGGCCTGGCCCGCCAGGGGCTTTCCCTGGCGGGCTGCGTGCCAAAGGTTGCTGATCCCTGATCTCGTCTGACCTCCCGCACATTGCAGGCCACAGAACCTTACTCACCCACTCCTATAATAGATCCATAATCTCTGGCTGAGTTACTGAAGTCCTCAAATCATGATTTAAAGACTTCAAGTTACAGAGAATGCACTATTTACACTAGTTTAAACCTGCAAGTGACCCATGACCCACGCTACAGAGGAAGATGCAAAACCCCCAGAGTCCCTGCCAATATGACCCATGGGAAAATTCCTTCCGAACCCCAAATATGGCGATCAATTAGACCCTGAGTATGTGGGCAAGACCCACCAGCCAGACACTTGGGAAAGAATTCTCTGTAGTAACTCAGAGTTCTCCCCATCTAGTGTTCCATCACTGGCCATTGAAGATATTTGCTGCTAGCAATCACAGATCAGCTACATGCCACTGTAGGCAGTATCCTCCATACCATCCCCTCCATAAACTTATCAACTTCTGTCTTGAAGCCAGTTAGGTTTTTTGCACCCCTGCTCCCCTAGGAAGGCTGTTCAAGAACTTCTCTCATCTGATAGTTAGAAACCTTCATCTAATTTCAAGCCTAAACTTGATGATGGCCAGTTTATATCCATTTGTTCTTGTTTCCTTAAAGATTTGATGATTTCATTCTTCATTAGTGATTAAATATTCATATGACTGCTATATTTAGGGCAATAATCTTAGTGTTTTATGGTAGGCACTTTTGTATTCTCTTGGCAGGTCATGTTTTCCCATCATTTTTAATTCTTCCTGATACTGTATCAGGGGTGGGCAAACTGCAGCCTGCGGGCTGGATCCAGCCCCTCAGGGCTTTGGATCCAACCCGCGGGATTGCCCCCCGTGGTGCCGCGGGCCCCACGCTGCTTTCAGCAGCAGCCGGACCAATGTGCCTGCGGCCCCCGGGCCCTTGCCTCCAGGCACCACCCCCCTGCAGCTCCCATTGGCCGGGAACGGGGATCCACGGCCAATGGGCGCTTCGGGGGAGGTATCTGGAGGCGCGGCAAGGGCAGCGCACGCGGAGCCCTCCACCCCCTCCTCCCCCAGGGGCCGCAGTGCTTCCTGGAGCGGCGCGGGGCTGCAGACAGGGCAGGCATGCACCCTGAGCCCCCTCGTACACCCTGCACCCGTCCTGCACCCCAACCCCCTGCCCTGAGCCTCCTGCTGCACTCCGCACCCCTCCTGCACCCCAACCCCCTGCCTTGAGCCCCCTCCCGCAGTCCACACCCCTCCTGCACCCCTGCCCTGAGCTCCCTCCTGCACCCCAACCCCTTTCCCTGAGCCACCTCATACACTCCACACCCCTCCTCTGCCCCAATCCTTTGCCCTGAGCCCCTTCCTGCACACCGCACCCCCTCCCCCACCCCAACCCCCTGCCCCGAGCCTCCTGCTGCACTCCGCACCCCCCCCTGCCCCCCCCCCCCCTCCCGCACCCCACCCCCCTGCCCCGGCCCTGCATAGAATTTCCCCACCCAGATTTGCCCCTCGGCCCAAAAAGTTTGCCCATTCCTGTACTATATATTTAAATGGTCTCTAGCATAACTAGTTATGATACTCTTTTATACCTGAAATTCAGTGGGCCTATCTTAACATTTGCACCTTAGAGCTACTTTAATAATTTATATATTAATGTTTTAGACTTTGTTTTTGCCAGCTTGATTATTTCCCCCCCAATGTAGATGATAGATGAGAAAACTCTCTTTCATAATTAGATGACCAGTCTATGGTTTCCTGGAAGTGTGGACAGTTCCATTGAAAGTGGTTGGTTATAAAGTGAACATTGACCATTAATTAAATGTTTGCACTGTGCTTTGAAAAAGTAAGGTGCTAAGTAAATCGCTTCTCGGCTCTCTATGAGCAGGGAGGTGAAAACATTATTACTACAGTCCATAGGGCTCACTCCTAGCTTCAGTAGGCACTGACTGACGTTCAGCAGCTCACAGCATCAGTTCATATAAAGCAACAAATCTAGGTATGCTTTAGATCAAGGGTGTCAAACTTACTTTGTAGAGAGTTCTGAATTTCATTTTTAATGATGGTCCATGAGCTGGTATATGCATTTAAGACTCCTCTACAGTGGAGTTAACTGGGGGATGTTTGTAGAAAGGTCAAGGATAGAACATGGCCTTTTGTTTCTTTTCCTTCCCCATTTTCTTTTCTCTCTTTCCCTCTTTTCTGTCTTTGTGTCTTTTTTTCTTTCTGCATCTCCCTTCCTGCCACATCTACAGCTCCTCACTCTGACTGCTTCTCCACTCCACGGCTAAAATAAACAATGAAATAGTTAATGCTTACATTTAAAATGTCATTAGACTTCAGGGCTACCAACCCAATGAAATTACTAGCAGGTGGGAAAATTCACACCTCTTCAGGTATGTTTTCACTACTGGCCGGATCGGCGGGCAGCGATCAATCCAGTGGGGATCGATTTATCGCGTCTAGTCTAGACGCGATAAATCAATCCCCGCGCGCTCTCCCGTCGACTCCTGTACTCCAGCTCAGTGAGAGGTGCAGGCAGAATCGACAGGGGAGCGGTAGCAGTCGACTCACCATAGTGAAGACACCACGGTAAGTCGATATAAGTACGTCGACTTCAGCTATGTTATTCACGTAGCTGAAGTTGTGTAACTAAGATCAATTCTCTCTCTTCCCCCCCCCGCCCTCCCCTCGTGTAGACCAGGCCTCAGTCATTCTTTCAGGTTGCATACTCAGACAGATAACACTGCATCATTCTACACTCAGTTCAGATTTGAAAGGTTATTTTTGCAAAAATGATGGCTAGAAACTTCTTTTGGGGGGGGGGGGAGAGGGAGGCTGAGCTTCTGCAGAATCTGACTATGCCGTGCAGGTCACATAACTATCTCATGTGGGACAGATCTGGCCAGTGCAGTGTGGTTGAGATCTCTGGGGGTCTATGCTGGGGGAAGCCAAGAGAGGCTGAGAGAGAACAGGCTGAGAGAGAACATATCAGCTCCTTTCCAGCCTTCTGAATCTTATGCATAGCATGCTGGAGTCAGCTGTGTCCAGGAGAGTGCCTCTGTTAGTGCTACTCCAATGGAGTCACAATACCACAAAGCCCCACTGGTGGGAAAAAGCTGATGCAGAGGCTCAAGCCCTCAGGCTGGATGATACAGGCATCCCAGAGCTCCCTGGGATCTGCCAGATTTGGGGGGTGGGACATGTGACTATCTTGCTGCGGGACAAACCACTCTCCTAGAAAGGTGATGTTGGGGAATCTCAACAAATGATTCCTTGCAGAGTTTTCTTTCTGTAGAAGCCCCCACTCCGGGTTTTAATGTGGAAGGAGACAGTACGGCCCACTGAATTCCTTGGAGCTCCTCTTGTGACAGCTTGCATGAATAATTCTTACTCATGTGAATAAGTTTGCCTGATAGGTCCTTATACTGGTAATTTTACATTGGACAATGAGCATGAATTTTCCCTTGAGCCTTGTCTTTCTATTTCTATCCACTTTAGGTTTTATATAGTAATCAGTGCCAGGTTGTGTGTGTGTGTGTCTTGCATGCTCGTTCTGTCTCTCTCTCTCATATTCCTCATACGTCAAATGCTTCACTTGAACAAGTTTAAACAGATTTTGGCCAGACGTTTTAGGAAGACGTGCAATAGAAAAAGAAGCAAATAGCCATTGAAACACTCGTCTTTGTCTTGGAAGCATAAATCACATGATTAGCATTTGGATCCTTGCATGTTTTGACCCCTTTTTTTGGAACTACAGTGCTAAGCGTCGTAAAAGTCAGCATTTCCCAAACGTTAACACGTTGTCCTATTTCAGTCTTACTCCTATAGAAAATAACTGTGGTAACTACGTGACATAAGTTGGCAAACATTGATTTTTTTAATTGCAAATGCTGTACTTGCCCATGAAAGCAGTCCTCTAAGGAATTACAGTGCTGTATCTTCCAGGCTGGTTCTGTGTTGCCTTTTCTCTAAGTACGACCTGCTGATACCCCAGTTTACAAAATATTTCAGTAAAATAGTAAACCTTTTTTGGAGGCATTCCAAAATCAGCATACTAAGGCTGTAACCCTCAATAAGTACAACTCCTCTTCCCTTTCCCTCTTTCTTTACTGTTTATAATTAAACACAGAGACATCATTTGGTCTGGAAGAAGAGGAGATGGGGATGATTCTGAACTGCAGTATAATATATAACTAGAGGTTTTAGTTGATTCTATTCCTTTCTGTACTTGTGCTCCCTTGTGCTGTGTAATGGGAGCACGCTACATGTGTATATTTAGGATAATCACGGTGCATTCTCATCCAGGCTTAGAGTGGCTCCCGGATACTGTTGAGATCACTGTTTTCAATTTAAATAATAGAACTTGGCTGCTGCCTGCTGGTTTTCTAAAAGAACCATCCAGAGGAGATTCAGTTGGAAATAGAATTACATAATGACGAGAACCCTATAAAACTCAACAAATCCCGGAGTCAAAAAGGACACTGCCAAATAATTTTGTATTAAAAATAATAATGATTTGACAAAACCTGAGGTGAATAGAATTTTTTAAAATGAAATTGTCTTTAATGTCAGCTTCTCCTAAATACATCTAAATATATCTGTACCTTGGCAGTGTTGGAAAGTAGGCTAAGGAAAACTGAGTCAATTAATGTTTTTTGACTCTTTGAAATTTCACTTGTGCCAAAGTTGTTTCACAGACTGTTATGCAAAATCTGCTTCTACCTTCAAAACATTGCACAGAAGTATCTTGGCAGCCATCTTGAAAAATTTTGCTCGTGGACAGATAGCAGTGGGGTAGAAAAACAGTCACACACATTTGTAATGTATACACAGATATTCATCAGATTAGGTGGGGATTGAAGTGGCACTTCATAGACTAAAGGAGAAGGAAGAGGCAGGATGGTCCAGTGGTTAGGGTGCTAGTCTGGGATGTGGGAGTCCACAGTTCAATTTCCTATTCCTCCACAGATCTTGTGTGTGACTTTGGGCAGTCACTGTCTCTGTGCTCAGTTCCCAATTTGCAAAGTGTGAGTAATAGGGAAGCGGTGTTGTGAGGATAAATACATTGAAGACTGCAAGGTGTTTTGATACTATGGTAATAGGGATCATATTAATACATAATTTGGATAGACAGGTATATGCAGGGAGATCTTTATCAAATATTTAAGGCTTCCCTTTAGTTTATGTGCAGACATGTTTAGTAGCGGTAAGAGGTAAGAATCTTTCTACACAACAGAAGCAAGTAGTGACCTAGATGATTATTCTCTAATGATTTTGGGTTGCTCTCACTATAATCATGACTGGGAACTAGAGGACCATGGCCGCTTTTGAGAGCTCTGGTTGCTTATTGGGAGAGACAGGGCCATCTCGCCAAAGGTCAGTATCCTGGGGTTAACATGGAGGTAGTGGAATCTGCCATTTCCTGTTCTGTTTTACCAGTAATGGAGTCCTCCTTTGGTTCAGCTGTTGCAAGCTCATTCTCCTTCCACAGACTCTGGAGATGCAGAAAGCTCTCAAATGGAGATAGCGCCTCTCTCTTAACCAGAATTTGGAGGAGCCAGAATGTGCAGAGGGCATTATAGTTATGGTGTGGCGACTGACAAGCCACCCTGTTTAGAATAGTGTCCCCAATCCATTACTGAGTCTTATAACCTGCACACCATATGACCACAACAGGGAATAAATTGCAATCCATAGTATTAACATAGTCAGACTACATATCGGAGCACACAGCAAACTGATCTCATCATAATAAAGATGGTAGATCAGCCTCAACATGGAAAAATTACATATGAATGTTGTGATTGCAGAATCTCAGAGAGTTCAGAATGTGGAAATATACCTGGCTTATTGGACTAGGGAGACTCCACCATCTTACACAATCTTTTGTCCCCACATGGTTCCCTGCAGGCTCTGTGCAAGATACTTTTCTGACAACTTCCCAATGTCTCTACGTACTGTCATTTTCTTGTGGAGAAGGACTGATGACTATCTCCCAATGTCTCTTTGGTGGATGGATCACGCTCCCCTGCAGGGTGCTTAGGGAAGGGGAGGTAAAGCAGCTCTTCACTCTTGTGCGCATGCAGAGGCTCTGCCCATTCATGGACCAGGACTCCATTGTGCTAGGTGCTGTACAAACAGAACAGAACGATGATGGAGTTATATGAATTTGCAGCATCTCACTGGAGTAATTTAGTTTAGGGTTGTATTGGGGGGAGGGATAGCTCAGTGGTTTGAGCATTGGCCTGCTAAACCCAGGGTTGTGAGTTCAATCCTTGAGGGGGCCACTTAGGGATCTGGGGCAAGATTGGTCCTGCTAGTGAAGGCAGGGGGCTGGACTCGATGACCCTTCGGGGACCCTTCCAGCTCTATGAGATAGGTATATCTCTATTATTATTGATAAAATTAGAATGAAAAAGGAAAATGTCCTTTCCTGCTGAAAGTAAGTGTATTTGTGACTTATGAAGGAAGTGTAACCCACCCTATACTGGGATTCCTGCTTGCTGACTGTTGTGTCTCAAGGGTGCAGCTATGATATGTCATAATTGACATCTGTCTTTTGTCCCGCTTGTTTGGACTAATGATTGTCTGCAGGCAGTTAAAGGGTTAAATGTGGTTATAATTGGAGCCTGGAGTTCATATGAGGTGTCCTGCTGGTTTCTGTGCAATAAGCTTTAGCAGTCTGTTGCAGCAGTGACCTCAACCGACTAATCCCTAGGGAAATCAGTTTCATTTTGCTGGGTCATCTTTGTGCCCCTCCAAAGTGCAATCTGTCGTGATTTTGGAGCCGGTGCTGACCCCAGTTTTCTCCATTTGTATATGTTCCGTATGTCCAGAAAAACTACAGTTAATCAATTATAGTTTCACCTCTTGGCATTTTTACATTCTAGAGCTACACTTTCTGGACGCAATTAAAATTGTAAGCTACGTGATTTGCTGTTCATATGTCTTGCTTGTTTAGAAACTGTACATGCTGTTTTCAAGGTTGTTCTTTAAAGCTTTTACCAAGTCGCTGTTGCACAGAGTCACAAAAGGTTGACAGACTTAAGGAGCTTCAGTCCTTTGTACTGAAAAGAGCATAGCTGAATTCTCAGCAAGTCTGTTTCTGGAGCATAAAATCTGGAGTGATGAGTTAATAATACCTTGCTCTTACATAGTGGTTTTAATCTGTAGATTGCAAAGCACTTTACAGAGGAGGTCAGTATCGTTATTCCCATATTACGAGGGGGAAACCGAGGCACGGGAAGGGGAAGTGACTTGCCCAAGGTCACCCAATGGGCCAGATGCAGAGGTGGGAATAGAATCCATGTTTCCCAAGTCCCAGTCTAGTGGTCTGTTCAGTAGGTCCTGCTGCCTAACTTTTAAGTGAGTTACAAATCTGTGTGTGGTCAGCAGTGTCTTCAGCTGCACAGTCTTCACGGTAACACATTTTCCCCAAACTAATCTTTTTTTTCAATACAAAAAGTAAACCTCATCTTACATATTTTATATGTCTGTGTTTTGCCATGTTGGGGGTGTGGTGTCCTAAGCATAGACATGGCGTAATATTTAACTCATACAAAGGGCTTCATGTCTGGCAAGCATTTTACAGACATTCGCTAACTAATCCCAACACATCCCTCTGAAGTAGGCAGGTATAATAATGGCCATTTTACAATGGTGAAACTGAGGCATATTTTGCCTTACTTGCCTCTCATGCTTATTAAGCATGAAATACAGTAGAACCTCAGAGTTACAAACACCTCGGGAATGGAGGTTGTTCATAACTCTGAAATGTTCCTATTCTGAACAAAATGTTATGGTTGTTCTTTCAAAAATTTACAACTGAACATTTGCTTAATACAGCTTTGAAGCTTTACTATGCAGAATAAAAATGCTGTTTTAAACCTTAATTTAAATGAAACAGACACAGAAACAGTTTCCTTACCTTGTCAAATATTTTTTTAACTTTTTTTTTTTAAGTAGTTTATATTTAACACTGTACTGTACTTGCTTTTTTTTTTTTTTTTTTAATATCTCTCTGCTGCCTGGTTGTGTACTTCCAGTTCCAAATGAGGTGTGTGGTTGACCAGTCAGTTCATAACTGTGGTCTTCGTAACTCTGAGGTTCTGTTGTAGTTAGGGGAAAAATTGTCTTCTGGCTGGTAATAACTGGCTGTTGTCATGACTCAGGGTAAAAATCAAACACATGTCAGAGGTGGGGAGAACCTGCTGCATTGCCTCTGTGAAGGGAAGAGTACTTCAGGTCAGGGCATGCTGGAGCTGGATAGTCAAGATGGTATTCAGGGCAGAGAGAGAGCAGTCAAGAATAGACCAGGCTGTGGAAATGCAGCATGTTAGCTCTGTAACAGGAGTAGTGGCACAAGTTTTGTGATATGTAAAGGCATACATGGCGGTTTGCACTAATATGTAATTTCTTTATTCATAATGTTGTTCATACAAAAATGCCAATGAATGCTTCAGAGCAACGTAGGCTCTACTAATAATAGTTAGAGCTTACATAGCGTGTACACCTTCAAAGTGTCTTACAAACATTATCTAATTAATCCTCACAACAGCCCTTTCAGGGCTGAAAGAATAATTATCCATATTACACCACACCCTTCTGTACATGCAAATACAAGTGAATTATTCATCATTGCAGAGATGTGGATAGAATTCAAAGATGATGTGGCTCAGAAGTGAAGGAGGTGGTTATGGTCAAGTTAGGGGGAGAATGATTGTCAGAAAACTAAGAGACATAAGGAGTAAGAATATGTTTGTTAGAGCAGGATAGGAGTCATGGGCTATGGATAAGAGGTGAGTTTTGAAATCGTATTTGTTGGGGAATCAGCTAGCTACAGAGGAGGTTTTTGCAGATAACGGTGGCAGCCCAGGGGAAGGACCTAGCCACCTTCCTCAAGAGGCAAGATGAGGGGAGAGAAAGTAAGTCTGCTCTTTGAGGAATATATTTGGTGAATTGGAAAATAAGGAGAGATGAGGTCAAAGAGATGGGGAACATTTTGGCATTAAGGAGACGAGGGAGCCAAATCCAGAAAGCCAGAGGATAATGAACTAACTTGAAGAGAATTGTTATCAAAATAGTATGTTCACAAGATTAACAAAGGGCAAAATCTTGTTCCTCATACCCAATGTGATAAGTCACTGGAATGCTGAACGAATTTAGAAAAGGCACATTTTAATCTGGTGCTGCTTTCGTTTGGTCTAAGAGCTTTAGAAAATTGCTCTTTTTTAAAGAAACAGTTACATTACTTCTACTTGAAAAGCAATTTCTGGCTTGCATAGTTGCCAATTTTAAAAATGGCTTTAACAGGCCTCACACTTCCTGCTGCATAGTATGGGCTCAGTTTCCAAAGACCTTCGTAATGGGTGGGCAGCGCTACACGCGTGCAACCTCATTTGCACCTACAAAAATACACAGTGGAGAAAACAAGAAGTTGCATATGCAGTTTCCGAAGTGATTCACAAATGCAAAATTTTGATGGCTTGCACCCCTTGCCAGTTGTGTGTGGTTTTAAAACTTCGATCCTTTATTTATTAATGACAGTCTGCAAAACTAAACTTCCGCCAGACTTTACATACTGCAATGTATAAGGTAACGGCTTTTTCTGCGCCATTGCCCTGTCCTTCTTTTCTCTATCTAGCACCCATTGAAGTCAATGGGAAAGAATCCTTTGGACTTCAGTTGCCCTTGGATTATGCCTATAGTTAGAAGGTGTACAGGCCAACACACTAATCCATGTAGTCTGCTGCCTCATTAAGCAGGGTATAAACAACTTGTTTTGGTTATTCCATTCTCTCAATAATACATAGGTGCTCCCTAGCCTCTGAAACATCTTATGCCATGGAATTGTCTTACTCAAGTCCCTGATCACTCTTCCTATTCTTTAGCCTCAACCCTGCATTCCTCTACTACAGGGGTCGGCAACCTTTCAGAAGTGGTGTGCCGAGTCTTCATTTATTCACTCTAATTTAAGGTTTCGTGTGCCAGTAATACATTTTAACGTTTTTAGAAGGTCTCTTTCTATAAGTCTATAACATATAACAAAATTATTGTTGTATGTAAAGTAAATAAGGTTTTTAAAATGTTTAAAAAGCTTCATTTAAAATTAAATTAAAATGCAGAGCCCCCCGGACTGGTGGCCAGGACCTGGGCAGTGTGAATGCCACTGAAAATCAGTTCGCGTGCCGCCTTCGGCACACGTGCCATAGGTTGCCTACCCCTGCTCTACTACAATGGTTCCCAAACTTTAACAACCTATGAACCCCTTTCACTAAAATGTCAAGTCTCGCGAACCCCCTCCTAAAAGTGAATATTTCCAGGGATTTTCTTCTTTACCTGAGTATAAATTATAAAAGCAGTGATCTTGGAAATATAAAATTTGTTTTTATGACATGCTTATTACACACTATTTATTACTTATCATTACAGTATTTTTATTACATTATGAAAATGGCAACACTCTTCCAAGATCTCACTTTCATAGCTTGTATCACTTCGAATAAGCCTGTTATAAGACAAGGCTCCTATGTTTCATCAAGGAGTAAGAAGCCAACTCAAAGAGTTCCTCCTACACAAGCATTCAGGTCTTGAGCAGTCCAGGCAAACAACGCACGTTACAACAAAGCTTAAACTTGTTCTTCATAATAATTTTAAAAACAATACTAGCTGCCTATTTAATTTTAAAAACAGCAAGAAATATCCACCTCCCTTTCCATTTCTTATAAGGAGTCTTGAAGTTTAAATCTCCTCAGTGTGATAGATATGCTTGCTTTGATCTGCTTAGCTCTTGGAAGTCCAAGGGCTCTGGGCTGCTGGCCCCATGCTGCCCGGGGTCCCTAGGGACAGCTCTGTCCGCCATTAGGGATTTTTTTCCTGAGAACCCCCTGTAACATTTTGAGAACCCCCAGGGGTTCACGAACCCCAGTTTGGGAACCACTGCTCTACTACCAGACTCTTCTGTTCAGTGAAAAGTGCCCTGGTCATATCAACATTGTGTAAGATCTCAAGTCCCTGCAGATGCAGTGTGTAACCAATGAAAGACTGTTTTACTTTTTAAAACATTTTATTAGAAAATTACTGTAAAACCAAATGTAGATAAATAGAAGCGAGCTAATCCTAAAGTCCTTAATTCAGCATAACTCCTGCTGATTTTAGTGGCAGTTATGCTTCAATAAGAACGTTAATATTTTTAATCCAGGATATTGTTTTATTGTATTTGAGAAGCCCCCAAAATACAAACATAAAAAAATCCACCTTGTTCTAATTAATGCAGCAAGTCAGATGTGGAGAACTGGTCTCTTTTGAAATACCTGCCCATTTTTGGGGGGTGGGGGAAGGAGGAAACAAGATGGTAGAGGTGCCACATTCCTGCAAAGTTAAGGTCTCTCTCCTAGATGCCTTTTTTGGGTGTCTTCAGTGCACTCCTCCTGAGGATAACAGTACATTCAACCCAAGCAACACTTTTTTGTCTCCCACTGTAAGTTTAATAAATTGCTTTGTGTGAAGGTCAAAGAAAATGCAATATTATGGATAATTTTTAATTTGCTATTGATATTAACTACTTGGACAACTCTGCCACATTGCACTTGGGGAAAAGGACTCAGATTTCCCAAGAAAGGAGTTTGAAAGCTTTTACCTGGCTGTTTTATTCCAAGAAGAGACCCTAAATTAACACTTTATATGGAAGCAGGAAAGATGTTAATGAAATGTTTTCGTTAGGGTTTATGTAGTTATACAGGCATTTGAAAATACCAGACTTGACTGATATTTGTTCATATCAATAAAATCAGTTTTGTGGCTATATTGAGCCTCAGTAAATAACTTCTTATTTAAAACTCTTTGTCAGGTGGAAACATGATGGGTAGAGTTCATCACACATGTAACTCCACTGGAATCAGTAGTGTTACACCATGGATGTATTTGGCCCTTGGTGATATATATATGTACACACACAGATATACATACACACAGATACATACACACAGATATACATACACACAGATACATACACACAGATATACATACACACACAGAGAATTAGCTCAGAGGTATCAGGATCTTCTGAAGAAATATCAAACGACAAAGAAGCAAATACAGGTCTGTCTCATCTTACGCTGGGGTTACGTTCCGCGGTCAGCGCATAAAGCGAAAACTGCGTATAGTCAAAATTACATTGAGTGTAATGGCGGGTAGAATCGCCCGCACTACCGACACAGTATTTAAATTGCTATTTTTCTCTCTTTTTTTGTTTTTTTTCTTGTTTTTGCCGACCTCGTAAAGCTGAAATCGCACATGTTAAATGCGCCTAAGATGCGACAGACCTGTAACTCAGTAGGTATTACACTCCAACTTCTGAACAATTTTTTTTGCGTGTGTTAATCTTATGTTTTTGAGGGAGAAGAGGATAGTTTTAGATATTCTCCTTTTGCCTCCTCACTTCTTCACCAAAACTTCAGTGACTCGCTATATTTTAACATCCATTTTAGCATTTCACAAAGTTTGCAAGTTAAGAAAATTATTTTAACAATTAATGGAGTTATTATTATAATACTTAGTACTTACACAGTGCGTTTCATTTTCAAGTCACGGTTCAAACCTGATTTCCTTACTCTCATCAACCAGGGACCTGCATGGTTGATGCTCCCATACTCCACAGGAGCAGAGCTTTTTAGAGCAACCTCATGGGACATAACTGATCTTCAGTTCCTCAGCTTGATAAGGCACTTTATAAGTTGACAGATTCCAAAAAATAGGATGCCAGCTTCTTTTAGAATTGTGTCGTACTGTGATACTAGCAGGATAAGGGCAGACATCTGATTGGTCATATCCACACATCGGGCAGTTGCACATATTATGTGCATATATTCGTTCATGCGCAGTTTTGAAATCTGTGCCTGTGTTTTAACAATGTAAGAGGTGAGCAAATGTGTCTGATTTAAATGGTGTTAATGTTTCTGTGTATTAAATCATATGGATATAATTGGACCTGCGACTGACAGTATAAAGTAAGACTTCAAATGTGTGATAGTTCCAAAACTGACTTTAATTTGACTTTTCATCATTTAAAAAAAATTATCAAAATGTGCTGGCATAAGTTATTTTCTTGGGTTGGTTTACCTGCTGCTATAATTCAACTGTAGGCTCGCACATCACTGAGGAAGCAAACAGGTTCCTGTTCTGCCCATCATAGGCATGACTCTCACTGATGTTAATGGGAATTATTTGTATGTGTTTAAAAGAGAATCTATCCCAAAGGTTCCTCTGAGTCACAGGCTGTCTCCCTTGTGAGCTTGTATCAGGCTAGCTTTCAAGAGTTCTTTGATAAATTAAAACTCACTGTTTGAATGTCCAAAGCAGTTTCAGTTTAGTAAGCATTTCTCTACTACAGACTTGCAGGAGAGAATCTGAAGTAAGAGGAAGAGGCGAAACTGTAATTGATTAACTACAAGCTACTTATGGGCCTGATTTTTTCCTGAAGGCATTGGGAGTTTGGAGTGTTCAAAAACTGCAGATTCAGACCCTCCAACAACTATTTACTCTCAGTTTGTTTAAGAACTAAAAGCCTGTTCTATCCTGTAGATGCTCTTACCAGTGACGTAAACACCATAAAATATGAAAACAAGAAGCCAATGGTGACCACCTCAAAATATGGCAGAAGACTCATTAAACCTTTCAGCACAGGAAATGGGAGAAGAAAATAATCCCTTAAGTATTACTCTTCAAACAGCTTCAAAAGCCTCCATAAATTAAAAATATAAAATTAATAAAAAACAAAAGATCCTTCTCCAAAAGCCTCCATTAAAAAAAGAGCCCTCCAGATCAAAAGACTCAGGCTGTTTTGGATCAAAGGGGAAGCAAGTTCCTAAGCTGCTCTCATTCAATGTGCCCTACTAGCTATCCTCTCTCCTTTCATCCTGAGGCGGCTTCCCCTGGAGCACCTCTGTTGATCTCAGTTGTTGCAGTATGGCATGAGGAGAGAGGAGGTCTTTCAAGTAGTCCAGCCCTAGGTTTATAAGTGATACCAAAATCTCAAATTCTATTCTACCTACATATTTTTTTCAAGAACGTAATAACTATTTCATTTATTTTGTTGTTTGTTTTATGGCCATGAACCTTAAGGACAGGATGAAGTGATGTAGCCTAGCCATCAGCCATGGAAAAAACAAACTGTGCTTTGTTGATCACATGGATAAAAACTGTGCTTTGTTGAAATGGATAAAAAAGACATCTCTGTGTTCTCTAGGTGCCACTGAAATAACCATTGATAAGTAGCTATTTAGTATTTGAGTGCAGCTAGTTCAAAACTTTGGGCCCCAGGAGGACTTTCTTTTGGTATGTATGTAGCAGACAGGAAGTATGTATTTATTGGGCCACTTTCATGCCATTTCATTCTATACATCTTGACTATCCTAAAACATTCAAACTGTTTGTTTTGGAAATGTTGGTTTCAATACTATAAAGCGTCTACTACTTAACCTGAAAATTCATTCAGTTTGGGAGCCAGAGCCAGGAGATTTTGTGGTCTACAGGAATAAAAATGGGGTTGGAAGTCAAGAACTCTGCAGCTATAATTTCATCTTTGCCTGTGGTTTGCTGTGTGATCTGTTTTTACATTTGTAAAATAAGATTGTTAACACCTACCTTCCAGGATGGTTAATATTTGTGATATTTGTAGAGAAGGGTGCACATAAAATGTGCATGCTATTACAGTTGTGCATGCAAATGGTCCAAGTGGTCATTTGCATGCACAATTTCCATGATTCTGGCCAAGACACGTTAATTGTTCACAGCCTTTTCTGAAAGGGTCATAAACTATGAAATAAACTCTAAATATTTTTATTCCTAGTCTGGTTTGTCTTTGCATTGGGCATTAATACAAACATTGGGCATTCAGGATATGGGGGCTCTAAGGTTTTGTTTTTGAATATCTGCTCTAGATATTTTGAATCAGTAAAATAAAAGGCATAAAACATACTCACCAGCAAACCTCAAAATACCTCACAGCAAACCTAGAATGTGAATTTGTTAAAAGCTTGTGTTTCTGTGTTTGTTTGTTTTTTAAAATGTCTGATAGCAGTTCTGGCAACTGTGACTGGAAGGGGGTGTATTATATATACATATGTCTGAGCATGGATTGATGTCAGTAATCCTCTACTCCTTTCTTTTCCCAGGCTATAGTACTTTCTAAAATTACATCCTTAAAATGCAAAATAGCACAATCTGACTGTCCCACTGAAGTGTGATACTCTGTTGAACAGAGCTCCATACTGTGATGTATTTCTTTGTCCAAGCCAATTAGGCTATAGGTAGCTGCTGCTTTAGCATTGACTTAAAAGGAAGCAGAATTACTTCAATGCTGAGTGCATTTGAAAATCTTACCCTTAGATTTTAGTGAATTTTAGAAACCCAGGTGTAGTAGTCACTACTACTACTAATCTTATTTAAGGGAAAAAAGCCATTAGACTATCCACTCCATCTCCCCGCCAAAGCAGGATTGTTTCCTACAAGCCACTTTGCACTGGGAAAGAGATGACAATTTCATTTGTATACTAAAAAAACATTTTCTCCATATATTACATGTTAATCCATACTGGTGCACTCCTGTTTTGCTGTTGGGCATCAGGTAAGTAGAAAGGGACTTTAGCGTCAGATTGTGCAGTGGTTGTATAAAGCTGATAAATGTCTATTGGGAAGTATGTTGTGAACTCAAGCTTCCAGGGATGAAGGGAGAGTGCTGATCTACTTCTCCATTTGGCACTCTGATAATAAGATTCCTCATAAATGTTGCTTGTCATCCTTGTGGAGGTATCCTGAATTCTATTCAGTTCTGTTCACAATGTCTGACCATCCTGTATCCTACAATAAATAGAGATTTATGCTGTTTAATTAGAAGCTTTGTAAAATTGTCATTAAAATTTACCAGTCCAGGCACAAAGTCTCCTTGTCCATCCTTTTACCCGGATTACTGACGATGAAAAATTAATTAAATTAATGACTTATTTTGAACTAAGCTCGATTTGGCCACACTTATCTTTCCCATCTTCCTCCTCTTTTTAAAGTAATGTGAGTTGCTAATTGTGGAGAGATAAAGAGGCATATTATTTTTCTGTAAACATTTTAATGCTTGGCTGAAATAGTTCTTGTAAATGGTGCCTGTCAAGGACTTTAAAACCATTTGATCCATATTTTGATCTATTCTGGATGATGTAACAAATCTCTGTCCTGAGGACAAAACTGCTAGGGTGGGAGGAAGAAAAAAGAGGTGGAACACTAAGAGCTGATTTGTGTATCAGTTTAGAGTCTAAATCCAGGAGACAATTTAAAATGTAATAATAATAATAATCCTGGACAGGTGGACACCGATTTAATGGCACCTATTGTATTTTTTCTTAAGAGTGAAACTTCTCTATTGTCCACATGCTGCGGCCCTAAGGAAACTGTTCCTCTTCAAAGCTAATAGTGGAGCATAACTGAGACTTCTTTGGATCTCTCAGATGTTAACATTGTTATTCCAGATTTCTAATAACATTTTAGATCCTGTGCCGCTGTTGCTTCATTAACGTCCAGAAAAGTCCATGATATCATAATTAAATAATCATTTGTAAGGTGCTCTTTAAGTGATATCTTCATATTAAATGCTATATTTCAGCACTTTCCGGTATGTAATTAGTCTACAGGTATACACGCCTTGTAGTAAGAGAAGCAGATTGAGCTCAAACAGGCTTCTCATGGCAGTTGGTGCTTGTCCTGGGAAACATAAGGAACAGAATGAGACATTTTTATTATGGTGTTCCATTCCTGGAACTAGAGTCAGTGGTCTGTCAGGACTTCTGTTATAAATCCATATTATCTGGGATTATAGCTTTGCAAATGTGTGTGTGTGTGTGTATGTATAATATAGATAGATCTGGTGCCAAGGCTTGACATGTGGACAAATCCTGAGTGTGGACATGTGGACTAATCCAAATCCTGAGTGTTAAAGTTCGTAAAAGATTTATATGTAATAGTTTCAACATGTCTTTCTTGGGGTGGTAAGTGAACTTAGTCCTGAAGAAAGGTGCTAGGTTGGCAGTTGGAACTGAAGTCCGCTGTTTATCCAGAGAACTTGTCCGGCACAGGCAGTAGCAATATGAGCTTCCCTGACATGTCCTGCCAATCTTCCTGAATCCTGCCCTGCCTCAGCTCTTTCATCAAGGGGTAACAAGGCAGCTGAGCCTTGATAGCTGTTCAGTCTCTGGCCTCTATGAGACTGTCATCCGGGCTGCTAATTAAGGTGCATGATGGGCATGGTATAGATACAGCCAGTGGTGGTTTTTGATGGGAGTTCCTGTCCTCTAGGAACCAGACTGAGATTTCTTGTATGTCATTCAACAACCTGTGGATGATAATGACTCTTGATCACTATAGGCCTTTTCTGGATCAAAGCTGGTGACATAGAAACGAAAGGCTTGTTATCTCATTGCACATTTCCTGAGTTCTCCGGCTGCTGAGGTTGCTCCATAAGTTTCGTGTTCTAAGAACAGTGAGACGTTGTTCTTTCCATGCTGTGGAGTACCGGAGGAATAAACGGCTACAAGCTGTTCTGCATTTTGGCCCATTTTTGACAGAATGTAGGCGTTGTCTATGTGAGAGAGAACCCAGCCCATTGTCTGACACACCAATTAAACCAAAAGGAAAGGGATGTATTTTGGGTTGGGCCACTTGCAAGTTCTTCAAGAACTACTAGTCTTCTTTCTACTTTCCCTTTTTCATCCCCAGTAATCAGTTCATCTCACACCATCCCCTGATAAGCAGAGGTACAGTCTCTTCCTCCTATGTATACAGCCACTGAGTTCGCCTCTGTTTCTGATGAGGGAATGAGGAAAAGAGTATGTGTCTTTCTTCCTCCTTCTCCTATGCAAACCCTTGATTTTTTTTGCCACAGGAAGCCCCATAACCCTGCCTCCCTTATTCATTCAGACTGGAGTGGGTGCACTAGATTTTTTGTTCTTTAGAATGGAAGCATCCTAACAGGTTGGTGGCTGCTAAGCAGGTAGGAATAACTAGTCAAACCACATTTCCCTGGCATCTTCCTTGGGGAAATTGCACTGAAGGAGAATTTTTGAGGATGGGCAACTGAAGCCAGGAGAGAGGCTCTTTTTCATTGGATTTGGACAGGTGCAACATCTCAAGCAATAGGCTTGTACTACCTGTTATCAGATGTTAAGGTGAGTAGTTACACTTTGTCATGACTTTTCTCTCTGAGCCTGTCAGCTTAATATGAGAATTGTGCAGTATTCATTCATACTTAACACGTTGATAGGCCAGAGGCTAAGAACACACAACAAAATAGGTTTGTTTTTACCTTGTTAACCTTTTCTTATTTATTTAAATGATTGTTGCTTTAGTTTTGGCTTCATTTTGCCAGGATGTGGCCAATCTGCTTTACCACTAACTGTATTCAGTATAAATCAGGCCTTGTCTCTTTCAATGGTGTGATGAAAATAGTCCTTTTAGTATACAACTCGGTGCTGCATGAAACACACTAGAGCTGTGTTCTTATCAGGAGTTTTGAGAATATTTTTGGAGACAGATAAAAGGTGGAAAGAAATAACATGGTCTATTAATTTAGTATGGTATTCTCCATGGTTGTTATGGTCGCTGACTCCCCCTCCTCCCCCCCAAAGCCTCACAAGTATAACCTCAGATCTCTTGCATATTGTCAGACTGCTTAAACAAGAATCCTTTTGATTGTTTTTTATTAGACTGATAGATGAAATATATATTCTTTCATACCATCTCAGCATGCATTCACTGGTGATTTTGGCAGGCAGCTGGAGGCTGTAAATATTCCATCTGAACACATGCGTGCCTGGTCTTTCATTTAGAGTTATTGTACATCATGGTCTGGGGGATTGAGTTTGGGGACTTGGAAACAAACAACTCCTGAACTCTAATCCCAGCTCTGTGAATGATTCTCAATACCTTCTTGGGCAAGTCATTTATCCTTTCTTTCTCCGTTTTCCCATTTGTAAATTAGAGATAATGCTTACCTAACTTACAGGGATATCTGTCTGAAACCTTATTAGCTGTAGTTTGTCCAGTACTTTGGAAATCTAAAGCCCTGTAGAAGTGATATATACTTTTTATTGTTACAACACTTTAAAAGGTTTGGATCTTTTAAAACAGTGGTTTTCACAGGCAAAGCTACGTGTTCGTTAGATGTAGAGCTTCTCAAACCAGAGGCTATGGGCAAGGCTCATTTGGAAGGGGAAAAAAATGGTAACAAATGGAGATTTTAAAAAAATAAGAAGAAATTGCCTTATAACAAAGGGACCCTTTTAGTTCTAGAGCGGCTGTTAAATAATTAAGCAAGACTGTTCAAAGCACTAATGTCTAGAACAGTGGTTCCCAAACTTGTTCCGCCACTTCTGCAGGGAAAGCCCCTGGCGGGCCGGGCTGGTTTGTTTACCAGCGGTGTCCGCAGGTTCGGCCGATCACGGCTCCCAGTGGCCGCGGTTTGCTGCTCCAGGCCAATGGACGTACTGGCCGCCGCTTCCTGCAGCTCCCATTGGCCTGGAGCAGCGAACTGGGGCCAGTGGGAGCGGCAATTGGCCGGACCTGCGGACGCGGCAGGTACATAAAACCGGCCCGGCCCGCCAGTGGCTTTCCCTGCAGAAGTGGCGGAACAAGTTTGGGAACCACTGGTCTAGAACAAATGCAGGGAATTGGGTTACAGGAAGAATTGTCTTATGGTTACATAAGAAGAACAGGAGTTAGGAGACCGTCCTTTTGTTTCTGAATATTCTACTCATTTCCCTATCTGTAAAATGGGGGCAGTAATAATTACCCAGCTTTGTCAAGCACTTTGGGAATCTGGATAGAAGGAACTACAATGTGTTGAGATAAACAGGATAAAGCTCAAGTTAATTTACAGGGTCAAGTGCTTTGGAGGAAATCTAATGTCAGAGCAGACTGAAATGGCCGTGTTGATTCTGAATTCCCATCCTGGCCAAGCACTAGGACCCAGTTAGCCCAACAAGAAGCTAGATCATCAACAGCCTTCTTTTAACCATATGCATGTACATTATATGTAGTGTTACCATATATAGTGAAAGGGTTGTTGCCAAGTTGGATACACGAAAAATAGGTCTACTTTAGCAAACAGCTGGTAATTAACATGTTTTTGTGTTTCAGAGATGAACGGAATCAGTCAATCATTGTAAGTGGGGAATCTGGAGCAGGAAAGACTGTCTCTGCTAAGTATGCCATGAGATACTTTGCCACTGTAAGTGGTTCTGCCAGTGAAACTAATGTTGAAGAGAAAGTACTGGCTTCCAACCCTATCATGGAGGTAAGAGAGCGGATGCACTATCTTATCCTATATGCTTACTTCTGCTGCTACTATTGGTAGCTACTACAAACACTCAGTGAACAGAAATGCAATTGATTTTTTAAGGCATTGGATTGAAGATAAAATTTATAAGGATTGCCATAATATCATGTCTTCTCTCTCTTTCCCAGAAAGGGCTCTAAATTGAGATGTCTTTTTGTGCACTGTTCAGGAGGAGGTGGGGAGGAGAGAGGATGTAACAAATTCAGTACAGCAAAGTAGCTATATAACACTGATTTTTCAGACCACTAGCCAAAGGAATGTGGAGGAAGGGTGTGTGTGTGTGTGGGGGGGGGATACATAAAATCCACAGAAGGTTTAACACCCATATTTTTTTCCATAGAATCTTTAAATGGTGCCCTTCAAGTGTAATATATTGTTATATTCTATTCCATTTTGCTTTACTGGGAAAAGATTTGGTGTATAGCGCAAAAGTTCAGTTTTATGGGATATAACTCTTATTGGGAAGACAGAGTGAAAAACATCTATCTATACCTGCATGAAACACTGATTCTTGTGATGCTAAAATATAATAGAAAAAAATTCACTTTGCAGTATTGAGATCTTGTTATAATGTTGAGGATAATCCCCTTCCCTGAACCAGTGCCCCACTAGCTAACTAGGCCGGACTTCAACCCCATGTTCTTTTGACCCAGAGGCAAGAGTGCTGACAATATATTGTGAGACAAACATGGAATTTCCCTATTGCTGCAGGATAACTGTTCTACAGACAGATGTGAGGACAACTTGAAAAACAAGATCTCATGATCTAGCAGAAACAGTTCTTAATGATCATCCTCTCTGTGTTCCCATTTAGCTGTATTTCTTTTGCTGGCAAAATTGTCCTGTAGTTTCAAATTATAGCTGAAGTATTGGTTAGTAAAGGAACTACAATGAAACAAGGGGAAAAAACAAATATCAGGGGAATTCCTTAAGAGAAATATCAGGGGAATTCCTTAAGAGAAATAATTCTACAGAAAACATGTGTACATGATCTGTATGCCTTAAGAAAGTGGAACTCCATGCTAGAGCAATTGATGACTCAGTGGATACTTAGTATCCATGTGGTATAGAGTGAAGATATTGAAGTAATAAGTGTTTTTCAAGCTAATATGATTTCTCATAGGCTCACGGTTAAAATATGTGAAATTACGGAAAAATCACTAACTCTGATGCAAATGATGCCACCTTTTTTCTTTTTCCAGTATTTTTTTAAAATAAACTTTTTTTATTCCTTCTTTCCTCCTTGCTCAAGCACTTCTTGACTCCCCAAAAGCACAGATGGTGCTATAACTGCCCTAGCACAAGTGTGGCACATGTGATTTTGATGTATTCTCCCATAAGGTAATTCTGCCTGGTTTGCAGTGCTGTGTGGCATTTCAAAGCAAAGTCTTGTGGCTTAATACCCCTGGGGATACCAACTGCACACTGTTCCAATTGATTGCTGTTCTTATAATGACTTAAAGAACACAGATTTTCTCTGGGAGTTTTATAATCTGCCTTGACTGAGTCACTCACTGAGGTAGAAATGGAAATGCATTTTGAAATAGAACAGGAAGGAATTAGCCCTGGCTTAATCATTCATAGAGAATGAGAATAATTTTAACCAGTTTCATGCCTCTGGTGCATGTGTGTGTTTGTACCATATTGACAACCTTACTTCAAAGGGTTGAACTATAGGCTAACACAGTCCAGGATCTAACCCAATAATGTTTGGGGTTTCATGAATCTAGCGCATGCGGGAAGGGAGCCAACCATGAAGGGGAGTAAGAAATGGCAGCAGAGGTCAGAGACCTCTTGTCGTTTTCACTGTTTGCATTCTGTTTGCACAATTTACACTGAAATATGAAGAAATTACTAGTGGGTCACCTGAGGTATTCTGCTATTTTACTTGGGTTAAAATCTTAAACCAAGCAATCCTCCTCCAAAAAATAAAATAAAAATATCAAACTGACCACTAATTAAGTGTGTGATTTAATTTCCAAAGCAAGGAAATTTAAAGTGAAGACTAAAAATGTGACTCTCCATCTTTAATTATTGTATCTGAAAATAAAAATTACAGTGCTTTGTTTTTGACTTTCTAATCTGTAAAGGATAGTGTCAAACCTGTGCAGACTGAAATTTGACTTACTTTTAAAACTATTACAGTTGGGTGGAGGATGTCCTCTAGACTACAGGCAACTTCTGAGTTTTTAAATCTATTATGCCATCGCTGGGAATGTGGTTTGTTTGTTTGTTTTTGTTTTTGAAAAATCTGCAGTAGGATACAGAGTAGCAAAAACAGCATTTTGAATTCTGCAGTTGCAGAACTGGCAAAAAAAAATAATTCCTAATTGTATGGTTAATTTGAAACAGGAAAGAAGTCAGCACTTGTCAAATGAAAAGGTAGTAAATCGGAACGGGAATGCTATTTTATTTTCGTGCTTCTAAACTGACATTCTAAGCAATGGAGCTTTGGCAACTATAATTATTCATGACAAAATACTTCTGACACTGTCCTTTATTGCTTTTATTTACTATGTACTCCATAATGACTGCTGATCAATTAAATAATGTGCATTGCTAGTGACTTTTTAAATGCTTATTATTTTGTAATCAATAACTATAATCCTCTGTAAATATGTAATTATTGACTTTTTAAAATATGTACTATTTATATAACCTGACACAGTTCTGAAAGAACTATTATCATTCATTTATAATATAAGTAAAAGGTATAGTTGGACAATTTCTAAAACTTACTCTGGTCACTACTATATTTATGGTTCCAATGACTTTTTAAAATTACGTGTTTTTTTTAAATGTCTGTTTTTGAAGTACAAATTTTATACATATAAAACCCTAGGGCATTAGAGCACATGAAGGAGGAATTAATTATTTCTGAGGGATCAGCGGCCACTGCAGAGCAGTAATAGTTTTCTTGATAAAATAATACTGTAGTATTACATAATTATTCACAACGCAGCAACATATGTTACAATAGCAGTAATTTTTAATCATTTGAATGCTCAAAACCCTATATGTCAATCGGGGCCAGATTTTTAGAATTGTGAAGGTGTGCATTATTTGCTGCTAATAATATTATTTATATTACTTGTAACCTTTGTGGTAACTGCAAATGCAAATGAAATCCGTTTGGTCATCTGTGTGTGCTACTGCTATAACTGCATACTCCTTTCTAGAATTCTAGCTCCTGCTTACTGTGCAGTATACCTGCTAGTGCTCAGTGAGTTTTGATCTTTTGCTTGCAGAGTTCAAAACCTAAAACAATTCAACAGTTGCTATTTGGTCACAGTTTTTCTTGTTTTCCCCACTTCTTATTTCAGCACAAAGTTTCTACAGAGTGGCTACATGAGCCAGAAAAGTAGGACATACATGTACTGTAGCTTTACATTCCATAGTTATGATATAGTTGAGTATTATATTGCATCCTGCCATGATTATATACTTTACATCTTAAATGCAATAAAATTTCAGAAGAATGATATGCTGTCTAAAGGTAATTACTCCATATGCTGTTTCTGCACAGACCTTTGCTAAAAGCAGGTAACCCTAGTAATTTCTAAACGGTTAACTGCGGCATAATGAGTAATGTACTTGGTTCCTATGGGAAAGAAGAAAGTGCTTGCTTCTGTCTCAGCATAATCTGAATTATACATCTCAACATTCCATTTACATTCTATTAAGAATTCCCCTCTTGTCTTACAGCAGTGAAGGTGTTAACTGTAAAAGCAGTAAGGTTGTAATAAAAGTCAGAGATGGAATAAGACTATTCTGGACCCAGAACCATCAATAACTTCAGGCCTCCTGTACATGCTGGCTGAGATGGAGTCACACAACTGCAAAACACTGCCCTTGTGCCCATCCTTCCATCTTCTCTCTTCAGGTTATATTGTGATATGACTTGAGGTTTTGAGATAGGCAACCATGGACCAGCTATACCTCCCCTACCTCAGGTCCTGAACTAGCAATAAGTGCCAACAAGCCACAATCAGCTATGTGTCATGCTACTAGCTCTTAACTGCTTCACTGCTGATTCCCTCTGACTATTGGTTTCACTTCCTAAAGAACCTACCGTAATCCTCTCCTCATAAAAAGAGCGCAGTGGTTTTAACTTAGATCATGACAGATGATTATTTTCTTTGCAAAATGACTATTGCTATTACCTTTTGTCTCTCTTAGTAATCAGACTTACCCCCATCACCACAAAACATAATCACAATACATCTTGGAAATTATCTATTACTCCATCATAACTATCTGAAAATTTCTTAACAGTGTAACACACACATGAAAATGTACATGGAGATGCTTCCATTATATCATGGCTTAGTGTAGATGCCAGATGGTATTACTCTGTTTGTCTTTATGCTTGAGACACTTCTTTCTGAAGAATTAAAACTGCCCAGCTTGTCTGATCTGACTGCTGATCTATGCGATATTATCTCTCTGTGTGTATAATAGCACTTGACTAGGAGTGACTGCTGTAGTTAAGGTTGAAAATCAGTTTCTTATAAACCTAGTTTTCCACATGCTCATAACTTTTTGAAAAAAAGATCACCTGTCAGCTGAGATGATTTTACACACACACACTCACTCACTCACTCACTCACTCACTCACTCGTATATCAGCACCCTACCCAAGCACACACCTGACCAGGAGCATCTATAATTTAGATGTATTTCTGAATAAGTAAATGGCTCTTTAAAGCGAACTCAGGCATTTTCTGAAGACAACCCCAGTGAGGAAATACATCTTTATATACCAGAGGCCTGATCCTACAAACCTACTTCACATAATTCTCTTTTGCACAAATAGTCCAAGAAGTAGCAGTCTTTGAAGAGTGAAATTTATAAAGATTCATAAAATGTACTGTACTATCCAAGAAATAGTGTATGCTTTTTATTAAACCTTTCTTTGATCCTTAGGAGTATTGCATATATTATATTCTGGAATGTGGAACCTATTCCTGCTGTTTGTTCTCACAGAGTGCTAACTAGTCCTAGTACATGAAATTCACCCACAAAGTAAATATGCTGTAACAGCATGTCTGGGGCACTAATTTTTTGGAAATGTAACTGATTATAGATTATTTATTATATATTATTAACTATACAAAATGTAGGTTGTTGGCTGGGTCATAGGATTATTTTAGGCAGAACTGCAGTGATGGCCAAAGTTAGAGGTGCTATACATATTATTATCACTTATGGTCTCCATAAGCCCTGTAAAAGGCTATCTTTGTGACAATGCACATTTTGTAAGAAGTTTTATTCAACTAGAAAAATTCCAAATCCTTGGAGGGTTATCAGGATTATTTTTTGAGTTGGAAAATCCAACTGTGAAAGTGAAAGCATTACTGTGTTGGCCAAACCCCATATATTGGTGTTAATGGAATAACCCTGCTGTAAGTTTGCTATAACCTAGGAAGTTGCTTCCCTACTAGGACAGAAGAATTCACTATTAAGTTCTTGCTAATTTTGGAAACACAGTTGTGAACCATGTAGGAGAACAGACAGGTAAGAGAATTTCCATGAGCTATTAAACCTGTATGTGTTTTTCCCCTAGTCCATCGGAAATGCCAAAACCACAAGGAATGACAACAGTAGTCGTTTTGGGAAGTACATTGAAATTGGTTTCGATAAGAGGTACCGAATCATTGGTGCTAACATGAGAACTTACCTCTTAGAAAAATCAAGAGTGGTATTTCAGGTAATACAATCCTCTTATTGTGTGTGTTTATGTGATTATATCAAAAATCCTACTGCCAGCTAGTGTGAAGCATCTCTCATTTCTAAGAAGCCACCAGTGTCTTGCAGCTGTAATATAACACCAAGAGAGCAGCGAGAGATCGCTTTTAGGCATATTAATCAATTATGCTTGTAAATCTGTATACATGGCAATAAGAATATACTGTATATCTAAGGGTTAAACATCTTCAACATAATAGCAGACATCAGAGTACGTGTACTACAATATTTTACAGTTGTGTCTCAGAACACAACAGAAACTGCGCATGCATGGGGAAAATCTCTGTTGATATTCATAAAGCTGCCATCTTATCCTCTTTTAAATCCCTCCTTTAAAACTGACCTCTGTCATGATACCTACAAATCACTCCCATCTGGCGTTGATTATGACAATCTGTGACTTCTGTTTTTCTGCTGAAGTTGTTTGCTTTATTACCTCATCCTCCTAACCCATACCTAGCCCCTTTGCCTGTTTTTGTCCACCTCTTGTGTCCTGTCTGTCATGCAGACTGAGAGATCCTGGGGATAGAACTGTTATCTTTGTTACATTTCCATCTAATCCTTGATTGGGATTCTTAAGCACTACTGTAATAGAAATAATAAATAACAGCTTACAATAGTGCCACTGCATTGTTTGGGTTATTATTGTAGAACACTTGTAGCATTTTGTAAGTAATGGATGAATAGAGACCTGTTATGCTATGGTTCAGCCCAAGAGGAGTCTTTCTTTTGAAGTTCTAAACATAAGAGTATCTTAGTTTATAATGGTGGTATCGGCACTAAAAATTTGGGCATCATGAGTGCAAATAACTTTCTCTCAGTGTTCCTTTCACTAGAATACTGCAAACTGTGAGGCAATGTTATTTAGTTATCTTATGCAATTGTAAAGTTGTTAAGTATGACCACTTTGCTCACCCACAAAATGGTATGTCTGTGTTTCAATAGTAGTCACAAACCTAAAAAGTGAAATCCTGCAGCTTTAATTTTTCTGCATATATATTGCTGTTGGAAGTGGATTAACCAAGAAAGAAATGATAGAGGTTGATTTACTTTTTCATTTTCGTTGTGGCTTTCTCTGAGTTCCTAATTGCTATAGAATATATTAACTCTAGAAGTTCTGTCCTTCTGACAGATATTTCTGTCAGTTGTTAAATTTTGAAATGTAATTGCTTCTTTTTTTCTTAAAGGCAGAAGAGGAGAGAAATTATCACATTTTCTACCAGCTCTGTGCCTCTGCAGCATTACCTGAGTTTAAAACACTACGATTAGGTATGAAATTCGCATCCAGTGTACTGTGCAATCAGTGTGTACAAAGTATTATCTCTAAGCTCTGTGAGTGATGGGTCTAAAAGAAGAATCACTGTCTTTTAAATTCTTATTAATCCTGAGCTGCTTACAGCTAACAAAAATAAGTAAATAGACATTTTATTTCTAAAAAAGCAAACTGGCAGATTTACATAGTCCATGTAAGCTAATACACACTAATGACAGGCATCAGGACAGTACATAGATATGCACCAGAGCGTAGAATATTTTCTCAGGGGCAGTGGTGGACCTCCTATCTCTTGAGTCATTTAAAAGTGACCTAGTCCAGACACAGAACCGTAACTGTAATATTCCTGTCTTGGCCTAGGGATGGGCTAGGTAACCTAATAGGTCTTTTTCTGTAGCTCCATCTCTCCAGAGAATTTTTTTGAAGTTTTCAGTATCAGCACAAGTGTCTGGAAAGTTTGTACAACACTTTGTGTCCACACTTATTTACTTTTAGTGTTTCATAAGTGTTAACTAATAACCAATGTGATTGGCTCAGCTCTGAGCAAGTCTTGGGAATGCCTTCACTACATCAGTTGATTTCAAATCATTTCAGTGCTGCTGTAGATGGAAAGCACAGGCACTGTAGCTGCTATAGAATAGCCAGCCCCACTGCTTCATCCTACAATGTATTCCCCCCCCGGTGTACTGTGATTTCCACCCACCACCAGCCAGCTGGCAGGTCCAAGAGCAGATAAGTGGTGGTTGGGATGGAGAGGTGGGTGATTTCTGATCAGCTGATTTCCTGGTATAATGTATAAAATCAAGCAATAGAAGTTTTGTTTGTTTTTGTGTGTTTTTAAAAATTAGTTTTATAGCATTAGAAACATATTTGATAACCATTAATGTTGTAAAGCTATTTTATTTTCTCCCCTTTCCTCCTCCCCTTGTGGGGCACTGAACAGCCCCTGAGGGGACAACTGCCATAAATGTTGTAGGAGGGAACTGATCTCGTTCTGGCTAAAGAAGTGATCCAGAGGACCCCTTTCCCAGCCCTTACTAGATGACAAGGGCAAAAACAGGAGAAAGAAGGAAACTGTTATTGTCTTTAATATTTTCAAATACACTAAAATCTTTAACAAAACTACACATACAGCATCCTTGAGCACAAAAGTTGCAGTGCTCACTGTAGTGGATGCCAGGTGCTACGCCCATAATCAGTTGGAGGGCTTAGCATAGTGTGAATGTATCAGTCCTCAGACAGAACCAACTAAAAACATACTCTGGACTATACCATTGATGGGGGAGGGATAGCTCAGTGGTTTGAGCATTGGCCTGCTAAATCCAGGGTTATGAGTTCAGTCCTTGAGGGGGCCATTTAGGGATCTGGGGAAAAAATCTGTCTGGGGATTGGTCCTGCTTTGAGCAGGGGGTTGGACTAGATGATCTCCTGAGGTCCCTTCCATCCCTGATACTCTATGATTGAGACTAGAAACCATGGCAATGGAAAAACTACATGCACAATCAATTTTAAAATATATGTGCACCATAACATTAGAACCCTACTGTCAACTGTGCACTTATTCTTGGGTGTGTGGCTGAGACTTGCAGGATAATTGTTTCCATGCACATGAAGACATGCTGTGTATGGACTGTTGTGACAATTGATGGGACAGGGAAAGGGTTTATAACACCTTCAACTTTTTTGGATCTTGAGATCAATACAACAGGCTCTGCAGTACTAGCTTCCAGAGACTATGCTGATTAGTATGGACACAGCAAACCTATTGCAGGAGCAAATGGCTTTAGAAACATTTAGATGCAATGTTAAACCTGAAAAAGAGCTATCCACTAATGCAGATGGCCCAGAGGAGTCAATGATTCCAATAAACTGAAATGTATTTCAAACCATGGGTTCTGCCATTCAGGTTAAGAAGCTCAAGCGAGCTTTACCTGTTACACAGCTTAACACAGAGATGTTTGCAGTTGTGTGGTTTCTACTTTAGTGTGTGTAAAAATTGTTGTTCTTTCTTGTAGGGAATGCAAATTACTTCCACTATACGAAGCAAGGGGGTAGTCCAGTGATTGACGGCATTGATGATGCTAAGGAAATGGTACACACCAGACAGGCCTGCACTTTGCTAGGTAATTCTGCTATTATGCTGGAGAAGCATGGGTCTAGTTCAGACTTCGGAATCATAGCTGTTTTTATATAGTCTGTTTTAGTTCATTCTTTCTATATTGTATTTAAAATAGAGAGAGAGACTTTGATAACCTTTGGGATTCAGATACTTTTAAAGTACAAGGAAGGTATTGTATCATCAAATTTTTAGTGCAGGGAAGAGGAAACATTATTTAAGCAATAATAAATGCTGGATTCCCATGGTGCAGTATGTAAGATTTTTGTGGGTTTTGTAAAACTTTGTCTAAGCAGCAATATAGGCAGTTCATTAAAATATTTAGTAGTTTGTTAAAGTGAATCATCCTTGCATCTTATTATAATGTCGTGTGGTAAAACATAGTAATAGGAGAGCCAAGTATAATTTTCTAATAGTATTTTCTCTGCAGAACTCCTCACACAACTGAGAGATGGGAGGTAGTGGCAATTTCCCACAAAATTCCAGCAGATTTTATCATTCCTGTTTACAAATATTGGACCCTTCTTTTCAGCAGCTGGGTCTCTTTTTGGTCTTTCCTTCACTCTTCACTCAGGGCATTTTATTCATCTTCACCGAGGGATTAATGATTCCTACCAGATGGGAATCTTTCGAATCCTCGCTGGGATCCTTCACCTGGGCAACGTGGGGTTTACCTCTCGGGATGCTGACAGCTGCACGATCCCTGTAAGTTGTAAATGTGTTTAAAGGATATAGTTACACTCTATTGTGACACTTCTGTATTTTTTGGTTGGGTGTCTTATTTGTTTGCAGAGGCCCCCATGCAAAGTAGAGCCAGTACAAAAATACAAGCAACTTCTTTTTTTATTTCTAGATTGGTATGACTTTTCCTGTTGCTCTTCACAGATGGATTCTGCTCTTCCCTTTCTAGATCCCTGTCAGAGGCTCTCCATATTATTTCTGAGGCTTTCTTGACTCCCTGCTGAATTCACAAATGGTCTTTTCTAGGGGAACTCTTCCAGACATGCTAGCTTAGAAGTCCTGAGAGGGTGGGTGAGTGTCTGTACTCCCACACCAAATGGTCCTGTGATTTGTCTAGGATTTTTGCTGGAATTACTCTAGTTTGATGCTAAATGCCAAACTGATCCAAATATCCACAAAGCGAACATTTCACAAAATACGCCATCTTACTGGGCTGTCCGGAGGGGACCATACTATACAGAGAGAAGAGAAGGTTCAGCAAGTTAATGGCTCCAGGGTTTTGCTGGTCATTGCTGCAGGAACCGTTCCTCTCTTACCATTTGAGAAGCAAGCAGCAAAGAGTCTATATGGTGTATGCTGAGTGTAGCTCCTTTCTCTGCTCATTGAGGACAATCCCATTTATCTCTCTCCCGCAAAGGCTTCCTGCAGGTGACATGTCCTGGCAGTGGGAAACAAAAGGGACTGATTTGTCTTGCTCTTGTGTGTGTTTTCCTTGGGCTCACAAATGATAGAAGCTTTTTTTCTTATCAGGCCCTGAATTTTTATTAATGAGCCAGGCAGCGTTTACACCTCTACCCCGATATAACACGGTCCTCCGGAGCCAAAAAATCTTACCGCGCTATAGGTGAGACCGCGTTATATCGAACTTGCTGTGGCCCCCCTGCTCCTCGTCCCCTGACCGCCCCCTCCAGAGACCCCCGTCCCTAATCACCCCCAGGACCCCACTCCCTAATCACCCCCAGGACCCCACTCCCTACCCAACCCTTCTGCTCCCTGTCCCCTGACTGCCCCGCCCCCTATCCACACACCCCCGCCCCCTGACAGGCACTCACCGGCAGCGGCGGGAAGCGGAGAGCCTGGTCCCAGCCCGCTCCACTTCGCCAGCTCCCAGCCGCAGCGCTCCGCTTCCCGCTGCCGGTGAGTGCGGGGAGGTTGGGGAAAGGACGCTCCCCGTACTCACCTGCGGCGGGAAGCGGAGCGCCACGGCCCCAGCCTGCTCCTCTTTCCTTGCCCCGGCCCCAGCCGTGTTGCTGGGGGGGGAGAAGGGGGTGTTGGGGAAAGGTCCCACACTCACCGGCAGCGGCAGAAGTGGAGCAGCCTGGCCCCAGCCCGCTCCACTCCGCCAGCTCCCAGCTGCAGCGCTGCGCTTCCCGCCGGTGAGTGCAGGGAGATTGGGGAGACAACGCCCCCCAAACTCATCTGTGGCGGGAAGCGGAGCACCATGACTGGGAGCTGGCGGAGTGGAGTGGGCTGGGGCCGGGCTGCTCCGCTTCCGCCGCTGCCAGTGAGTGCAGGGAGGTTGGGGAAAGGACGCCCCCCTGTACTCACCTGCGGTGGGAAGCGGAGCGCTGCAGCCCCAGCCCCAGCCGTGTCGCTGGGGATGGGGTGGAGTTGGGGAAAGGTCCCGCACTCACCGGCAGCGGTGGAAGTGGAGCAGCCCGGCCCCAGCCCGCTCCACTCCGCCAGCTCCCAGCCGCGGCACTCCGCTTCCCGCCGCAGGTGAGTCCTTTCCCCAACCTCCCCGCACTCCCCGGGGGCGAGAAGCGGAGCGCCGCGGCTGGGCTCCAGAGCGCTGCTTTACCGCGCTGTATGCGAACCCGTGTTATATCGGGTCGCGTTATATCGGGGTAGAGGTGTATTTTCCTTCTCCTGCTCTCCAAGCTGCAGCAATTCTAGTTTCCCCCTTTCTCGTTTGTGTTTGCTGTCAGTGCTCAAGTGCCCATGCTAGTAGTCTGGGATGTATGACAGCATGTTCTGTGTCAGAGCATAGCTGATGAGTCTTCTTGCTCTGACACCACATTCTGAATCTAACTGGTACAGTTTCACAGCAACCATCAATGAGGGTGACCCCATGGTGTGTTTTAAATGGGCTCTTCATGGAAACAATGCATCAAGTAGTGATTCTAGGTAGGAAACTAAGGAGGGGCACATGCTACCCCTTCTATTGTCAGTGGCATGACACTTCTGCTAATGTCATTAGAGATCTCTGCCTAGAATTTGGCCCATTATGTCGAAGCAGAACATGAATATTTACCCTTTTGTTAATGTCAGGATGAGTGCAGTATTTCTCAGATTCTTGACACTATTTTAAGTCTCTGAAGAATGAGCAGCAGCACCAGTGATGAAATTGAGCTGCTGAAAGCCTGTCCAAAATCATCTTCACATTGGCAGAACTGAAACTATGATCGGCGTTGCTGTATTGCAGCTAAATTGTATGTTGAACCTTTAAACCTTGAAATAAGCAGCAAAGGAGCACGTTTATTATTAAGGTACTGAGTGACTTTGTTGTGTAAGAGACTCTATTGTCACTATGATATAGGGAGCTTTAAGACCTGTGGTGACTCTGATTACTCCTCCTTTCAGTCTTGACATGTTTTATGTCGCCGATTTCAGGAAGACGTGCCAGTTGGAAACAAGTGCGGGTGCGGTTTTGGATGTCGATGAATTAAGGACATAATTAGTCTGGGTGTAGCTTGTAAACAAGGACCTTCCTGTTGTTATAGCTTGATTATTTTGTTGTTGTTTTGTCATCTTGTTGTTCCAATACAGTTAGAATCATTATCGGTAAACTGAAAGACATCCTTAGTTAACTGGAATTTGATGCTGTAAAAGTACAGGTCTATCGCATCTTAGGCGCATTTAACATGTGCGATTTCAGTTTTAAGCGGTCGGCAAAAACAAGAAAAAAAAAAAAAAGAGAAAAATTACAATTTAAATACTGTTTCTGTAGTGCGGGTGATTCTGCTCGCCATTACACTCAATGTAATTTTGACTATATGCGGTTTTCGCTTTACGCACTGACCGCGGAACGTAACCCCAGCGTAAGATGAGACAGACCTGTATAGTGTGCCCCAAACACTTCAAAAAGAAGGAAGGGGCAGGGGCTGAAGGTCGGAAAATAAAACGGAGTGATCATTATGTTATTGGCCTTCAGTGCCCAGTTGTCTGTAGAAGAAGAAATCCCTTTGGTCCTATTCAAATCCCTTTGTTCCTGCTTCTTGTCAGCTGACTACTGAGCTACTCTGGTGTGATCAGTGAACCTGAAAGTGGTGGGGCTAGGGAATTTTTTTATTAATGGGAAAGATCTGTGCTATCATTTGATATATAAGGTGGCAATTTACTTGGTAATGATTAGGTGTGGTGCTCCCCAGCTCATGAGCAGCACTTGACTGAGTTGCTGTAATGTAGAAGTATGGGTGATCAATTCAGTGTTTTATTCCTATGGCAGAAAATCTGACTATCTCAGGCATACAATTCAATGTGAGAGTTAAATTACATCTTTTAACATGCTTGACTGTTTTATATTTCTCCCCAGAATTCGATGGGGAAACACCTTTTACAGACTAACACGGCTGCTACTCTGAAACCTTTTTTGATGTTTATATCTGAGACCAGGTTTCTAAACCCCTTCCTTTTTTGCCCCTGTTAATACTTGACTTTTGACTTCGATAGAACTTCATTGATCTCTCACTAGCATGGTTATATATGAGTGTATGAGAATGTTTCCCAGATTAGCGCTCCTATATTTTATACTTCTCCCTCCTAAATACACCCACACACACACCGCTCCTCTTTTTGATTTCATCCAGTTTGTGCAACTGAAGCATGCACTCTCAGATACTAAATACAAATACTGTCAAATAGGGGTAAATACATATGCGCTGTAAAGATTCTCTGGTTTCTAAGTCAAATCAGAGTTGATTGTTTTAGCTCAGTAGATAATGATTCCAAAACTTAGTCACCACATGAAAACTTTTGTAGCTCATTTCTTTGTTTGGGTTGTGAATACTTTGCATGGGGATCAACCCACAAACACGCACTTAAAGGAAATTATGTTGCTATTTCCATGATTATGCTAATTTACTAAAGTATCTGAGTGCTAGACACAAGTCGGTAAACAGATACAGAGAAAGAAAGAGGCGTGAAAACATAATTGTTGCAGCTCAGTATTTGATAACTTCATAACAGAAAAATCCGCTGACATTAAATGTGCGATATTGGTAATATTACCTAAGGAGATTATTTTTATTTTAGCACAAACATGAACCCCTCACCATCTTCTGTGACCTCATGGGTGTGGCGTACCAAGAGATGTCCCACTGGCTTTGCCATAGGAAGCTTGCTACTGCCTCTGAGACCTACATCAAACCAATTTCCAAACTGCAGGCCATCAATGCCAGAGATGCTCTTGCCAAACATATCTACGCTAAACTCTTTAACTGGATTGTTGATCATGTGAACAAAGCTCTGCATTCTACTGTAAAGCAGCATTCTTTCATTGGCGTATTGGACATTTACGGGTGAGTATTCTGTGTCAGAGATACCAGGTGTGTGGGGCAGAAGTATCTTACTGCAAGAGGGTAGCCTCTGAGTTGCTGACAAATTCTTTAGCACATGTATTGGTGCGTGGTGAAAACCATGAAAAAACTGGTGACTAGTTACTCTGATTAAAGGCAGTAATGAGTTATTAGTGGTGGTTTTGACACCCCACCTAGGACCTCTGTCCTGGCTTTCAGATTAGGCATTCTTAGTTGGATCTTGGACTTTAGCAAGTTTGCCATTGGTAGCTCATTAATGTATCACAATGGGGAAAAATTACAGTATACAGATATGCTTGTTCTTAGACTTTCATATTGATCAGTTTAGTCCAAATATTTGGGTTAAAGTTTGTTTTTAAAACCAACAATATGTAGTTAAGGTTAAACTGCCATATTCCATTCTGCTTCAGATGTCTTCCACTTTTCTGCTGATGGTTTAATAAATGGCATCTGGTCCTTCCCCTTTGCATGCCTCTGAGTTTGCACTGTTGCTCATCTCCTTTCTGGGCTTTCTTTTCATCTTTTTTTTTTCTTGGTTTTTTTTCCCCCTTGTTTTTTTTTATTCTTTTTTATTTTTTATTTTTTCAGCAGCTGCTGTAGCACTTTTCCCTCTGTCCCAGAGAGTTGAACGTACATTCTCTTCCAAGATTGTTCTGTAGATTGGGCACTATGGAAGCAAGGATGGCTAACATGCTCTCCAGAAACCATGAGCATCACCACATTGAAACTCCTTTAGCAAGGAGAAAGTGTCTCAGAATTGCTCCTGGCACTGGGATGTCATTGCCCCATTTGTCCTGTCCATCTGTTGTGTCATGTTTATACTCAGGATAAACCCCTGAATGCCACTGATCGTTCTGTGTAAATATGATTAGAGAGATGATTTAAGATTACAGAATCATTTATGACATCTTTACATTGTGGTAGTAACTTTGAATGTCTTGGTTTTGCAGGTTCGAGACATTTGAGATAAACAGCTTTGAACAGTTTTGTATAAACTATGCCAATGAAAAACTGCAACAACAGTTCAATATGGTAAGTAGGAAATTATTGGCTCCACTTCCCTTCTCCAACGTCTGTTCTGCTAATTAGATCCCCAGTGTCTGAGATGAATTCCTTCAAAATAACAACCAGCTGTCTTAGATGTGGGGCTTAGAGTGGAATGGGAGGAGAATCAAGAGCAGTGATTCCCAACCTTTTCTCTGCCGTGGCACACCTTGATATCTTTAATTATTTTGAGGCACACCAACATATTATCTCCAAATGAACTCGCCCTCTTATTGCTTCAGTTTAAGCTGTTAACCACCCTTTATTATTCACCCTGGTACAATGCAGTTAATGATGTTAGAGTCTAACATCATTAACTGTATTGTACAGATGGTGACAAGTATTTTCAGTCGACTCACACATTTTACGCCGACAAGACCCCGGTTCTGCCCCATCGCCACCCAGACCCTACCAGTTCTGCCTCCCCAGCTCCCCCACCCCACCCCAGGCCCCACTCACACCAATTCTGCCCTGCTCCCCCACCCCCCACTCCCTGATCCCACCATTTCAGCATCCCCAGCTTCCCCACCTCACACCCAGCCCCCACCCTCCCCCAGTTCAATCCCTCCGCCTCACCTCTGCTTCTCCTGGGGTTCGTCCCTCTCCCAACCCTGGCGGGCTGCAGTGGGGTTCTCGCTCATGTTCCAGGCTGGAGGGGGAAGCTCCAGGGGCTCTTCCTCCCCCCTCCCCCCAGCCCCAGCCCCAGCCGGCAGCTTCAGGAGGAAGGGGGAGTGGCAGAGGAGCCAACTTATTGCTCACTGGAAGGGAGGGGAAGAAGAGGGAGATTGAGCTCTGATTGGTTGCTCTGCCTCTGGAGGAGGTGGGGCAATGAGACAGACAGCCAACCAGAAGGTGGCTTCCCTCCTTTTCCCCCTCCCCCACTCTGCAGGATTCAAATTTGCTATCTTAATCTCGCTTTGGGGAATGGAATGTGATGCATGCATAATATTTGAAAGGGGCCTCATCCCAGAGAACAAAAGTACAGAATGCAATCCAGCTCCAACACTAATTAAAATACAAGGGAAGGGTTTTTTTGTTCTCACATGTAGTTTTTCAAAAAATTCTGCGGCACACCTGTTCGGGCCTGATGGCATACCGGTTGGGAAACACTGAATCAATAACAGCTACTCTGGGCATATTTTGAATTCTTATCATAGTAATAGTTTTAAGGCAACAGAAGCCTTGCTTTGCAATTAAGATGCTGAGACTGCTTGTCAATAAGAATACTATGCAGATGAGTTTGGAGCCAGTCATATCTGCATATCTTCCAATGCAAACCTCTTCAGTGGTTGCATCGAGAAGATATTCACTTCTGGAAATCTGCCACTTTAATTTTCTTGGTTTATGGTGTACATTGGCATGATTTTTAAGAGTACAGCCACTTCCTAACATTGATTAGAGTCAGCAGGGTGAGGGGCGCTTCTTTATTCTTCCTTCTTCAGAGAGCACTCAATTTTAACAGATAACAACCCTGCTATCCGTAGCCAGAGTTATAGTTTGTAATTTTGTATTTTATCTGCATAAAGATGAACCGAGTGATTTATGCCAGGTCCTAAGTGTCAGCAGCATTGCTGGATTTCATTACAGTGTTAGAATAGCTTTAAAATATATATGCAAATGTACCTCAACAGTGCTTGTGTTCTGAGAAGCCGGATCCTACGCCATGAGTACATGTCCCAGCCACACAAATTACTGAGCACTTGGAAGTAAACTATCTATCAGAAATGAAGTTGAATATTCCCACTCCAAAATGTCCACAATATTATTGTAGTGTTGCTGATGCTGTTGCTACAGAGGGTCACAGCTTCCCAAGGTTTTCCTCTATGCCCTACTTTTAAGGTATTTCAAAGGTTTCTCATCCTTATAGCAAAGGTTCTGTCACTGAGGGGGATCCCAAGGAGTCATTCTTGTGACACAGACTACTTTCACCCTTATTCTATTTCCTTCCTTACATGGCAGCTGCAAACCCTGCACCCACATTATGGCTGAGAGAATAGATGGTCTTTTCTGTGGCTGCTGCTGTGCCCCATAATGAGCTCCAAGAGGTTACCAAACCAGTGTTTGTTCCCTGCACCCAGAGGGCCAGAGTTTCTGCTGCATCCAGTTTGGATTGGATGCAGCACAAATTGGGGGCCATCACGGATCCTGGGGGTTGTTCAAAACTGGCTGGCTGATTATGGTCCTCTAGAGACTATCGTCAGCTGGGGATACTACAGTACATCACAGTTTGGCTACTCACTCCCTTTCCTAGTATGTCCTCTGTCCCAGGGGCTGTAGGGAAGTTGTGGAAAGTGGAATTGGCGACTGCTGTGCAGTTGTGTAAGAAAACAGAACTTTATGGAATCAGGAAACCTAATGACATTAAAATAAAAAAAAAATGTGACACTACCAAATGTTTACAAATAGGTTGCCTGGATATATTTGTATCTTAGCAAATACAGAACTTAACTGTATATCTATAGGTGAGAACATGGCTCAAATTCAACCTGACTACTTCTTCAATTAAAGGGGTTTTGCATTTAGCAATCTGCCACAATTTTGTGCTGTTGTGCACCTGCAGTTTGTCATCATTTTATGGTACTGTGAATCAGTACTCAGGAAAGATCAACAGACCAGTCTCTCCTGGTACCTGGTGCCACATCTTCCAGAAGCAACACGTGGACGGGGGGGCATGGAGCGTCACATTGCTCCCCCCCTCCCCCATATTTCTGTTAGGGTTCACACCAGAATGTGGCCAGCAGCAGCCTTTTGGCACTCTGCAGGAGGGAAGGGACGGGAGCTGCTTCCAGCCACAAGTTGGGAATGGGGGGATGACCTGGCCCCTATCTTTGCAGAGCTCATCTCTTTCCCCTCCCCACACCCCCGCCCCCTGCTCCCCTGTGCCTGGAAGCAGCTTGTCCCTTCCTGCCCACACAGTGTCGAAAGGCAGGTAACACCTCCAGGATGCTGCTGGCCAGCGACATAACTCAGCTGCCTCCTGTCCCCTGGCTACAGCATGGGCAGGAAGGGGTTAAGCCCTAAGGATGCATTGTGCACCAGGGCCCAGGGAACTGACTGCAGGGGCTTCAGCAAACTGGGCCAGAGAGGTGGCTCAGCAGGGGTGGTTGCCTAGGGGACAGAGCAGCCCCACGCTCCCTGGGGGCAGGACCCAGGGCTGGGGGGTGGGNGCTCAGCAGGGGTGGGTGCCTAGGGGACAGAGCAGCCCCACGCTCCCTGGGGGCAGGACCCAGGGCTGGGGGGTGGGGTAGGTGAAGAGGGTGCTAAGTCCCTGCCTGGGGGGCTGCTGGGGAGCCTGCAGGGTCGGAGCAAGAAAAGGCTGGAAATCGCTTCCCTCCTCCCCCCCTCTTTCCAGAGCTTAGCTGAGGGGCGGAGAGGCTTCCCCGTGCCAGCGCTGTGCGGGCCTTTGGCCCATGCAGGGCTCGGCTCCATCTGGCCAGCGCCCCGGGCCGCAGGGTCTTGGGCTTTCCCGGGGCACCAGCCCAGTCAGAGGCAGTGGGGGAAGGAAGGAGCCTGCCAGCCAGGCTGTTGGTGAGCTGAGGGCTCCGACCAGGGGCTGGTTCTCCGCACAGCGCTGGGTGGGGGGTGTGCTCCGCCAGGGGGGATATGGAGGAGCAGGGTGTCGGGGCAGGGGGAGGGGCAAAAGGGCAAAGCAGGGAGAGAACAGTGAGAAGGGGAGCACATAAAGGGCCGATGAGTGGGCAGCAGAGGTGACACATAACTGGCTGGCACCTATGCATGCGCACCAGCCACCGCAGCGTGCAGCCAGTGCTGGCTGGAAACAGGATGGGGGGCGAGGCCCTGCTGGCCAAGAGCCGGCATGCAGCGGGGGGCTGCGCTGACAGACCAGCAGGGAGAGTGGCCAGCCCCACGCGCTGCATCTTCGCCCTGCCACCAGCCTTGCACACCCAACCCCATCGTTGGCCACTGAACCCCCCCACTCACCACTGGTGGGTGAGTGGCTGGTGAGCAGGGATCCGGCCAGCAGCAGGACCCACCAGTACTGATAGGGGGGAGACAGAAAATACAGGACAATTTGCCCATTTTTAAGAAAAAGTCGAGACACCTGCAGAAGGACTTAAATACGGAACTGTCCCTTTAGAAACGGGACGTCTGGTCACCCTATATATCATTCAATTTCCAGTGAGGAATTATCTTACCATGTAATGTGGGTGTTAAGTGCCTAAAATGTAGCGTAGCCCCCATGATCTGCTTCTAAGGAGTGTCTATATTTAAAGACATCGTGTAAGGCTTAAGCTAATGAAATAAAAAGGATAAACTACTTTGTCAGGATAGTTTTCTGCTTTCTTACTGGTGTGTGCTGGAGATCCACAGTGCACTGATAGACTTCTACATTGAATTAAGAGGGCAGTCAAGGATAACTTTAAGGGTGTTGTGTGGCTTTATCAACACTAAAATTACGTCTCCTAAATAGTGTCACAAATGTTGATATTTATTAGAATATATTCAGAATTTGGGTTTTTTTGTGAGTTAGAGCAATTATATAAAGAGCTGAGCAAATAATTAATTTTTCAATTTGGGGGCCAAACCAAAAAATCCAGGGTGCGGGGGGGAGGTTTGATTTTAAACCAAATTTTTTGTCAAATCAACAAACTAAAAAAAATTGTTTATGATCAACGGAAACATTTTTGGGCAATTTAAAACAAAAAAAAATCAGTTTTTTGTTTTGATTTGCAATTTTTGGTGTTTTTTCTTTTGGCTAAATGTGAAAATGTAATGCCATTTTGTAATGAAAAGTTGAAAAAAAAATTCAAAATGCTCAAAATGAAGTGTGTTGAAGTTTTTTCATTTTTTTTTCCCAAATGAAACAATTTGTCAAATTTGACCTGAATTTGCAAATAGTTTTGGAGGCCCCAAAATGCATTTTTTGGCAAAATTTCTATTTACTAAAAAAAGTCACCCAGCTCTAATTATATGTATTTACAATTTAGCTGGGATAGAAATATAGTTTAAACTGAGTAAAACAAACAAAGAATCTCCAAAGGATTTGTTTATTTTAAAAAGAATGACTGTAGAATGACCAAAGTTTGCATGTTTAATATTTCACTGTTGGGATTTTTGTTCTAAAACTTTCACTTTGCTTTCTGTGCACATTCTGTTATGGCTGTGTCGTTTTTTTTTATTATATCTTCTATGACATAATCACTAAAATAAAATTGTGAATTTGCTACAGCAAAATTTAACTTTTTCACAAAATTTTGCAAAATGGGTTTCTTACACTGAAACACATGAAAAAAATTTCTGTAAAAATATCTGTTAAAATTTAAAGTTTGAACATAACACCATTTGAGAACAAATGAATCTCAAAATAGTCTCTCAGTGGAAAACATGCAAAAAATTATTAGGGTTTTTTTGTGTGTGAAACAAGGCAAATTTAATAAAACCTTGACAATTTGAAAATCTCAAATTTCAAGAATTTCAGCTTTCATTATGAATATTTTGTGGGGCCCTAATTTACCTGTCATAATTGCTGTCCTTGTTTTTGAGTATCTTATTTGTTTTCAAAGACATGTGGCACAGTGTGGAAGAAGCAAATATAAGTGTTTGTATCTCTCTCTCTCACAGATGCATATGCTCACAAGTTCACAGATAGCCCTATAATAGATTCTTTTTAGGAGTGAGTTAGGAAAAAAGCCAGGCTTTGCTCTTAAAGATTTTTTTCCCCCACATAGCATGTCTTTAAGCTGGAACAGGAGGAATATATGAAGGAACAAATTCCATGGACCTTGATTGATTTCTATGACAATCAGCCTTGTATTAATCTCATAGAGGCCAAATTGGGCATCTTGGATCTGCTAGATGAGGAATGTAAGGTATGTGTTCAAATGACTTGACTTCTATACTGCAAGATACACTGGTCTCCTGTTTCTGTTATCGTTATGCAGTGCTAATGGGAATAATGTCACCTACACTTAATGATTGTTTTGATGCTCTGATTAAAGTTATTTGGCGCGGCTAAGAAGAGATTTGGCAACTACTGGAGAACAAAAGACAAGCATATTCCGGCCTTTCCTCTAAATCCACATATCTATAGCTCCTGTCCAGGCTCTAATCATCTCGTGTCTTGACTATTGTGACCTTCTCCTTTCTAGGTTTGACAAGTGCAACTTTCTCCTCCTCACTCCTCCACCTGAAGTCCTTTCAAATCCTTATCTCCCTGGCTCAGTGCTCTGACCACATCAGCCCTCTTTTTGAATTCCTCCACTGGCTTCCCCTTTTCTGCTGCATCAAACACAAACTACTTAAATCCTTTGAGGTCCTCCAAGACTTATTTCCCCTCCCCTATTCTTAACACTTACGTTATGGAACCAGTGGTGCCAGCCATCATCACCCAGCAGTCCATTTCTCTTTAATCACCTTCATGCTTCCTCCTATGCCCTCTCTGTGTATGGAAAGAACTTCCTGTAAAAATCTGCAAAACCACTATACTGGCCTCCTTCAAATCCCTTCTTAAGACTCAGTTCTGCCATGATGCCTACAAAACACTGGACAGTGGTTAGGCAGTTGGTATACTGTGGCTGCTTCTTATTATACCCAGTGTAATTGTTTCAGTGTTATCTTTTCCCTCTCCTCCCCCCCTCCCCCAATCATTCTTTTTGTTCTCTACCTGTTGTCTTTTATCATATGCTAAGATTATGAACTGTTTGGAGCAGGGACTATCTTTTTATTACATGTGTGTACAGTGACTTGAGGCTTCTCCTTGCTGAGTCATTACAAACAACTAATAATAATGGATATGCTCTGACCTAGTAAGCCTGTCTTTAATAAGAAGCTGTCTTGTGTATAATACATGACTTTTTGCTTTCAGATATACTGCACTGAAACATTGTTAATAGAATGTATTTATCTCGACCTTCTCTTTTTTTCTTTCCCCCTGTTCTATTCAGAGTGTCTGTAACTTGGGTAGAGCCTGCTCCCAGAAACGTTGCTGAGAGTAGTCCCAGTGGTGCTACCTGCAGTAATAAACAGCACGCTCAGTGATAACTGTAGAGTCAGACCCATCATTAGTTACTGGCTTTTCATCTTCAGTTTAGCAAAGGGCTTAAGTTTGAAGTAGAATGCAAAGTGTTGTCCCCCATTATCACAGAATCATCTTTCTGGTATTATTCACTTCTAAAAGGTCCACAAGATGGTATAAATGGTGTTTTATATTCTCTTATGTAGATGCCTAAAGGATCAGATGACTCTTGGGCCCAGAAATTGTATAATACACATTTGAAGAAATGTGCACTCTTCGAAAAACCACGTATGTCAAACAAAGCTTTTATCATACAACACTTCGCTGACAAGGTAAGGATTTTTTTTCCTCTGCAATATTTGCACATAACTCTGTGTACAGATATATATTACTTCTATGTCAAAGTTAGAATTATTTAGGGTGTTCAATATAAGCCACAGTTACTAGCAGTAACTTCTGGCTCTGAATGCAGGATGTCCTTGAAAACCACTTTGTACTTATATAGCCAAGGATGTCAGCATGCTTGGAGTCTCAGAACACCCTTCTATAATGTAGATATTATTCTCCCCATCTTTGAGATGGGAAACTAAAGCAGAAAGGAGATGTGACTTGCCCAAGGTCCCAGAGCAAGTGTGTGGCAGAGGTGGGAGGATGAAAAAGATCTCCCAATTCCTAGTTCCATGCTTTAACCACAGACCATCCTTCCTTTGAAAGATTACACCTTAATTTGTTTACATACCACAACGTAATCTTACAACATCAGTTCTCCTATTATGTGTATTTCTACTGCATGTTTATGTCAATATCTGCTCAGTTGAACATTCACCATAACACAACCTCATTCTGCTGTCATCTCAATTTGCTGACAAAGAGTCAAAAACACTGGAGCAACATGTGCTTTTTTTTTTTCACCTGATGAGTGAGAGCAGCTGCCTTTAATGACCTGGAAGACAAAGTAGGTCATTGAAATGTATGTTGCTAGACCGGTTCTTACCACATGCTTAAATTTGCTGAGCAGCCTAGAAACCTTCAAACAAACAAACAAAAGCCTAGAAACTAAAAGGAAAAAAAAAGTCTCCCTCTCCTCCCCCCCAACAAAAATTCGAGTCTGCATGTGAAGGAGTTACATTCTGGGTTAAAATGATGCTATATTGAAGAAGGCTGGATGGGGATTTTGCTCTCATACAAACCAAAAGAATTTTCATTTATAATACTTAGAGGAGCTATGTGGCTATATTGGTAGCTCAGCGTGTGCTAAAGAAAACAGCATCATGGCAGAATCAGCAGGATTTGTGGTCTTTACTTGACCTCACTTTGTTTCCTCTCATGTACTTGAATTTATGCCTAGAAAAGGTGAGACTCTGCTTTGCCTCTGTTCTCCACCATGTCCTTGATAATAGCAAATAGTTAAGAGAATGCTTATGCTTGATTCACGAGCCATTTCTCTGCTGGAAATGATGAAAGAGCAAAAAGATAATGCATTAAACTCTTTACATACTGTAAAATACATTGGGCCTGGCTGTTTAAAATATGCTTTGAACTCTATACTGAATAGTATAGTTCAGGTTGGGGAAGTCCGAGGCTGTGGCAGTCATAAGCACATGGGGGGGAGGAATAGCTCAGTGATTTGAGCATTGGCGTGCTAAACCCAGGGTTGTGAGTTCAATCCTTGAGGGGGCCATTTAGGGAACTGGGGTAAAAATCTGTCTGGGGATTGGTCCTGCTTTGAGCAGGGGGTTGGACTAGATGACCTCCTGAGGTCACTTCCAACCCTGATATTCTATGATTCTAAGACTGAGGAATTACCAGTGTTAAGCCATTTAGTCTTTCATATATGTACAAGTTAACATATACAAACATTTTGGAACAGTGAGGGGAAAAAAACCCATAATATGGCCCTTAGCTGGCAAGGTTTGTAAACCTGGTTGTTTCCTGAAGGAATACATAGAGCTCTTTGCCTCCCTCTAGTGGTATTTTTTTCAGCTGGGAAGACTCATTTTAATGTTACAAAGTTAGGGTGAAATTCAAAATAGGGCTTAAATGGTGGATGGTTTTTGTGTGGGCCCCATGCACAGAGGTGAAGTTCACCTTAATAAATATTGTAGTGATTTGATCAGAGTTTGTTCCTTAATGGCTAATGAGCATGGAGAGCATTGTTTTTGTGTAGAGGAATTTGGGGATTTATTTTTGCTACAGCTATGGGAATAGTTTAGATGCCAGTGTGTTACTAAATGGGTATGGCGAAGTTCTCAGTGAAGAGAAGATGACTGTGGGCAGATGCTCCATCTAGAGACATGTAGCCTGGAGAGACAAAACCAGTGAAGTTCCTTTTTGAAAGAGGGCATTCATCTTCAACTCTTGATCCCAGCCTATTGATTGCAAAGTTACTAAAGAGGTCATTCTTGTTCAGTGAACATCTAGACTGCTGCTGATGCAACCCCTGTCTTCCTGGGGTTAGTTTGAGAGAGAGAGACAAATAAATATCTCTTACTATCTCTGTATTTTTAAAATACTATTCTCTGGATTTGGGGCAATTGGTTTTTTTTTCACCCATTCTTAGGTCAGGTAGGTCATCTCTGATCAGTTTTAGTTTGAGGCCTGCGGCCTTTCTTTAAGTCCAAGAGAGTCAATCTTCCTGCAGTAGAGGAATGAATTAAGAAGTGGGGATCATTATCATTTATAGAGTCTGTTGTCTTTTGAAGAATACATACCTACAATTACTACCGAAGACAGTTGCCTATTTGAATGCAGATGAAGACCTTTGTGCAGCTGGCTTCAGCAGTGTGACCAGTTTTACCTATCTCATGAGTTGGGATATCTATTTCTCAGCGAGGTCTGGCTTTTATCTAATTTTACAGCTATGTTAACTGAAGCACAAGGAGATGAAGTGGCTCAGCCCAGATTCTCAATCACACTGTCTCAGCAAAGGCATCGCTGCACATGTGCACTTTATCTGGTTTAATAACAATTACAGCAGTTATCCATATGTTGTGGTTTAAAGTTCCATTTTTTATTAGAAAGTAACCTTTCTTACAAGCAGTGTTTGTCATGCAAGCATGTATTCAGTGACTGATATTTTAAACAACATGAATAGGAAACTTTTTAATTTCACAGGTTACAGCTGGTGAATCCTGCAAAAATGAACTCCTAATTAGTTTTTTGTAGAAAAAAAATCACATTTTTGTGTTTTTAGGTGGAATATCAGTGTGAAGGCTTTCTGGAAAAGAACAAAGACACAGTTTATGAAGAACAAATCAAGGTCCTAAAATCAAGTAAGGTTAGTGTTGAGGATTGATTTTTTTTTTCCTGCCATGGGATGTCAAGTTAAAGGTCAACTTTTTTTATATAAGCTTTAGAAACTAAAGTTGTTCCTCTTTCCCCCTCCTCCCCCCCCCCCGCCCCCCGAGTGTAAATGGCCCTCTCCACTTGGCTATAGTTTCTATTTATTTAGTTATTTGTACGTATTTAGAAAGCTATGGGGCATGATCTAACTCCCATTGAAGTCTGTCTGTATTTAGCATAGATTTTAATGGATAGGGATTGGAACATTTGTTTTGAAAACCACAAATTAGAAATTGGCTTGGTATGTTTGCTGATTTGCTGGTTGGAATATTTTTTTACTTTTAGCCTTACATGAATTTTCTATATTTTCACTGTAAATTTGCTCGGGCTTTTTGGAAGATATCAAGGGATCTTGATGGATCAGAATAGTGTAGGAAGGCTTGACTGTTCCCTTCTAAACTGCACACCTTTTGATTTTTAAATGTTTTTTGAAAACAGAATTTTCTTATCTGTTCAGACCAATTAAACATAAAACAACTATACAAGAAAGTCAGGTTGCCCCTATGTACCTGTTCCAAAAGCCAAATCAAAGTGAGAACCCAGTAAAGCAGGAAAATCTACATTGGCTAGAGAATTTACAGATCGCTGAAGGTGTTTTTTATTTTTAAACTCCATGGGACTATCCCATTTAAAAACTTTAAAATACTACACCAAGGTATAATGAGTGACATGCTCACTGTTGTAGAAGGGCTACTTTCTCTTAATGGTAGGAGTGCTAGCTATTTCTTTTCTGAAATGAAAATGCAAGTACAAAATGTACTTCCTGGTGACAGCTATTGGGAATTTGCTAGCTGTAGGGCTCCAGACAGGTTGGAATAATACCCATACAATCATTAATGCAGCTGATAGCCATCCCATGGGAAATTCCAGTATTGTGTCATTTGTTTACATCCTGAATTGACATACAAAGTTGAAATATCTAAACTTTTTATGGAATGAGAAGTTACAAACATTTTCTGTTCAGCAATGTTTCATTTCAGGTCGATGTTAACCTCTGTGACCATGTGAGCTGCTGTGGTGCCTCCTGGGAGTTGTGGTTGTAGATCTGTCATGCCCCTGTTCTCCCCTCTGGGGAGCAGTGCCCAGCCATGGTGCCTCAGCCACAGGAAGAGACTGTCGGGCATCATGGGGGATCTAGTCTGGCTGGGGAGCATGGCCCACAGGGAAGAACGGGGGCATGAGGGATCTGAAGCTATAACTCCCATAAAGCATGGTGCCAGCTCAGGCAGATGCAGAGATTAATGTCAGCTTGATCCAGTCCCACCTGAAATGAAATGTTTTGATTTTTCCCAATGGAAATTCCATCAAAATCAATTTTGGTGGAAACTTTAGATTTTGGTGGAAACCCCATTATCCAGTGGAAAAATGTTTCTTTGGAAGTTTTTCAGGCAGCCTTAATTATTAGTAACTCTTCACAGCAGCTTTCCATTTTCTGGTTTAATTCCTTATTTTAATCTACTTTTTGTTGTTGTTGTTGCTGTTGTTTTCTGGGTTTGCCATACATATTCAACAGAAGGTAAACCTAAAATCTAGTGCATCACTTATAATTCTAATAATTGCTTACCTCTGCATCATTACAGCTTCTAGGGATTTATGATGTTGGGGAGAAAGTTTGGTCTACTCGAAGTGCACGGCAAGCATGCTTCCCTAGAACGGCTATGTAATGCACAACTTGAAATGTTAGCCTGCTCTAGAAATTGGTCCATGGCACTTATTCGAGCATGTTTTATTCCAGTGCATGTGTCACACAAGTAATATGTGAGAGTTCTCAGTTTTCATGCTTGCTGCTGGCATGTGTTAGCAGCATGTCTGTGAGATCATCCGAAAAATTCATGTGAAATGAAAAATGCGTGCTTGTTTCCTACCACCTGACTTGTCTGCCCTTTGATCTGTGTTTTTTCTTCTCTTTGAGCACTGCCAGTGCCCTATGAAACCAAGAGAGGTGCTGAGCCAGGAAAAAACAATGAAGACTCCCTCAGTAGTGCCCTATTCATATGTACTATCTTTACTTTGATCCTTCAGTTCCAATGGTAAAGAATTGCCATGTGTTGCCCCCCGTTTCCACACACAATAGCAGAAGATGCCTTTGAAAATGGTGACTTTTAAATTAAGTTGAACATTTTTACACTCAGATCTTCACCTGAGGGGGATAATGAGCCTCATATATTTGATTCCTTAGAAACACTGGCCCATCAGCAATGAAAAGCCAAGGAAGGACACACTCTTTTGTGTTTGTGCCAGTAGCAGACTCATCTGGATGAAGCTTCTTAAGATTCAAATCACAACGGGCTTCCTTACTTGACTGATATAGACCCACACCGTTTGTATGAAATGGCTTGGATAAATCTTTTAGAGATCTAGGCAGTTGATACTCATCTTTACTATTAGTTCAAGAATTTCAGATTTCTTCTGGCCCCCATATTGTAACTTGATATTGCCCTGGGCAGCTACATCCTTTTTAAAACACATGATGCTATAGAAATGGCATGAATGCTGGGCTAGCAGACTGCATCACTCTGGTACAGTTCCCTCTGGTACAGTTGCATGTACTATTTCATTGATCATGGTGCACACTCATCAAATTTGATAAGGCAACTAGTGATCGTCCTTGTCGGCCATACTTAGCTAATTGCTTTGTTACTGAAAATGTAATGTTCCTATTTCTTGGGAATAAGAGAACACATGTTAGTTTAAAGATTATTCATTCATAGGTAGAAGGGCTCAGGTTTCCTTATTCTGGCAATGTTTCTGAGGTGCTACATGTTATCTACCTGGAATCATTATCTGTAGTTGCCTGTATAGTTACTATTGTTTCAGGTTGCTATTCTAGCAGAGTTACATTTTGTGGTCATTGTCATTTACAGTTGCTGTGAGGGAGGGAAGGGGACCAGAGTTGGGTCCCAGGGGTTGCTTGGGAAGACTGTGCAGGTTCTTTCACCATTCTTGTTGATTGCCAGATAGAGTGGATCTTCAGCCGGCTGAATCCATCCTCTTTCTAGCTGATGGGTGTATTTGAAAGCTATCAGACCGGAGTGCTCTGTGCAGCCTTTTGGGCCATTCAGTCTCCTTTCTCAACTAGAGAGGAGCCTGACGCACCACTGGGATGTCAGGGGAGGCTTTCCTGATGTTCTCTTCTAGCATCCAAGCTGTCCTATACAGCAGCATGTCCACACTGAGGGAACATCTGTAGCAGTGTGTCACAGGACAGGCCTACTGGCTAAGTGTGGCACTGCTGGGGCTGCCTGCCTCAGGTTCCCCTCACCCAGGTTTTGTCTGTCCCTGAGATTCCCATGGCTCAGCCCCTTCATCTGGGTTACTCTGAGTCCAATCCCCCTTCGAGATAACAAATTCAAACAAAACATACTTTTTCCCCACTTAGGTTCCTCTTCAGCCTCTCCCGGGCTCAGTTCCCAGTCCCTTCTGGGTTACTTTTCAGTCTCTGTCTCTGGGATAGAGCCCTGACTTCCAGGCTGCTTCCCTGGAGTCCCCTCAGTCTCCTGTAGGCCATCACTCAGGGCCTTCCACAGAAGCCTGCCCGCTGTCTGTGGTTCCACACTCAAACTGAGTTCTCAGCCCTTTTAATGAAATCACCCAGCTAATCAGGCCCAGCTCAGGGAAGCAAGGGGGATGGGATGGCTAATGTGACAGAGGTATGCCTGAGCCCAATTATCCTTAAAGGCATTGCCAACCTGTGACAATGTCACAGACTGGCTGAGCTGTGAAGCGATTGCTGGCTCTATGCACAAGACTCAAGTCAAGCCAGAATTTGACGCCAAGACACCCACAAATACAAACAATTTTATCATTAAATCAGCACACGCTTGCACACCTCACGTTGTTCATGCATGTGTGTGCTCTGTCTTACTCTGTCCCATCTCCCCCCCCCCCCCCCCCCCCCCCCCCCCCCCCCCCCCCCCCCCCCCCCCCCCCCCCAC
>QXTE01000179.1:1697684-1807327 GCA_003942145.1 Platysternon megacephalum
ATCTGGACCCATGGGAAGGAGACTCTGGAAAAATTCCACCAAGATTTCAACAGCTTCCACCCCACCATTAACCTCAGCCTGGACCAATCTACACGGGAGGTCCACTTTCTGGACACCACAGTGCAAATAAGTGATGGTCACATTAATACCACCCTATACCGAAAACCTACCGACCGCTATGCCTACCTTCATGCCTCCAGCTTCCATCCCGGGCACACCACAAGATCCATTGTCTACAGCCAAGCACTGAGGTACAACCGCATCTGCTCTAACCCCTCAGACAGAGACCAACACCTACAAAATCTCCACCAAGCATTCTCAAAACTACAGTACCCGCACGAGGAAATAAGGAAACAGATCAACAGAGCCAGACGTGTACCCAGAAGCCTCCTACTGCAAGACAAACCCAAGAAAGAAACCAACAGGACTCCACTGGCCATCACATACAGTCCCCAGCTAAAACCCCTCCAACGCATCATCAGGGATCTACAACCCATCCTGGACAATGATCCCACACTTTCACAAACCTTGGGTGGCAGGCCAGTCCTCGCCCACAGACAACCTGCCAACCTGAAGCACATTCTCACCAGTAACTGCACACCGCACCATAGTAACTCTAGCTCAGGAACCAATCCATGCAACAAACCTCGATGCCAACTCTGCCCACATATCTACACCAGCGACACCATCACAGGACCTAACCAGATCAGCCACACCATCACTGGTTCATTCACCTGCACATCCACCAATGTAATATACGCCATCATATGCCAGCAATGCCCCTCTGCTATGTACATCGGCCAAACTGGACAGTCTCTAAGGAAAAGGATAAATGGACACAAATCAGATATTAGGAATGGCAATATACAAAAACCTGTAGGAGAACACTTCAACCTCCCTGGCCACACAATAGCAGATCTTAAGGTGGCCATCCTACAGCAAAAAAACTTCAGGACCAGACTTCAAAGAGAAACTGCTGAGCTTCAGTTCATCTGCAAATTTGACACCATCAGCTCAGGATTAAACAAAGACTGTGAATGGCTTGCCAACTACAGAACCAGTTTCTCCTCCCTTGGTTTTCACACCTCTACTGCTAGAACAGGGCCTCATCCTCCCTGATTGAACTAACCTCGTTATCTCTAGCTTGCTTCTTGCTTGCATATATATACCTGCCCCTGGAAATTTCCACTACTTGCATCCGAAGAAGTGGGTATTCACCCACGAAAGCTCATGCTGCAAAACGTCTGTTAGTCTATAAGGTGCTTTTATAGAAGATAATACCACTCATTCTTTGTACCTCAGCATCAGTACTCTGCTATTTCCATCTGAGGATCTTAAGCAGCACTATAAATAATCAATTAAGCCTAAAACCTGTCTGAGGCAGACTAGTACAATTATACCCATTTCTAGATTAAATGGTTTGTTCACTGTGTCACGGTCGGTCACACAGCAACTCAGAGCTAGGAAAAAGAACCCGGCATCCTCCTTCTCAGACCCCTGCATGACCCTTAGACAGCACTTCTTCCCTTCTAGAATACTCACCCCCTGATTCTGAGAGGTAACTTGTTTTTCCTACTTCTCCACCAGTTTAAGATGCTGTCAGAGTTGTTTCAGGATGAGGAGAAGGCCCTTAGTCCCACCTCAGCAACCCCTTCAGGTCGCACCCTGCTGTCTCGCACTGCTGCAAAACCCGCCAAGGCCAGACCAGGCCAAGCAAGCAAGGAACATAAGAAAACTGTGGGACATCAGGTGAGTTGAACCAGTGACTATTTCCATTAGAATAATCTTTTCCCCTCCCCTTCTAGTGTCTTATTGGTCTCATACTGTGCAGCGGTTTCTTGTGATCACTGCTCAGGAGTGTTGGTTCAGATGGAAAGGTCACCATCATGGCTCTCAGCAATAGGTTCGGTTTATCCCACTACCTTTTTCTTTTTAAGTGTTGTGGAATCTTTAGCTTCCATCAGGCATCGCCAACAAATGGGCAGTAGGACCTTGATTAAGGATGGGATACCAGGATTGCTAGAATATTGATAGAAATCTTCAGCAAAAACTATGCAATCCATGTAAGAGAAGTAGGCCATGTTTGAGCATGTATACTGCTTTAAATTTTTTGTGTGTGTAGTAACTCATGTTCATGTATGATACTTTCATGAAGACCTGCTCTCCCAGCCTTGCATAGCCACGTAAGAAAGTAGCAGTTTACTGTACACAGCGATATAGGATGGCTGCTCTTAAAAAGGACTTGCTCATCTAACTCTGATAGTAACCATTAGGATTACTTATAGCTTACAATTTGGACCGTGTACAGTGTTAGGGCCAGATTTTCAAAAGAACTAAACTCCCAAACTAAGAGACCATGTTTTCAAAAGATCTTAGGATGTTGGATGCTGAGCTCCTGAGAAAATCTGAACCCTGGTTACCCTGATTTTTCAAGGGTTCTGAGCTCCCACCAACTTCACTTGAAGACAGTGAGAGTTCAGCACCTTTGAAAATCCGCTTGTGTGGTTGCATTTGTCATAGGCAACTCAAGCATTTGTGTATTGTATGGCAATATGATTGCCGTTGATTCCACAAGAGTGTTGCAGTGTATATGAATTGCTTCCAAGAACCACCAGAATTTATAGTATGGATGCCTACACTGGGGCAGCACATAACCAAACTGCTCTATTGAAATTTGGCTTTGTTGGATTTTTCAAGACAACCTCTTTTATCTAATAAAAAAAGTCCCCATTTGAGATAATTTCAAACAAGACATCAGTTTCATCGTATTCTGATTTCCTTTTTTTTTTTTTTTTTTTACAGTTTCGGAACTCTCTTCATCTGCTGATGGAAACCCTTAATGCTACAACTCCACACTACGTGCGTTGTATTAAACCCAATGACTTCAAGTTTCCATTCACGTACGTTGGTTCATAAATGGTCTCTGAGAACATAGTACACATCACTCAGCAGTAGAATAGTGTGTCCCGAAAGCATCGGGATACACATAATAGCAGATGTTTGGGGCTGGATGGAGAGAAAATGATTAGCTGGCAGCTTTGTATTTCTCCTTTATGCTGTCTGAGAAGGATACCCACAATTTCATGATTTTCCATTTTGAATTTGATTCAAAGCTTGTCCTCCTAAAGAATCTGTACTCATGACAACTTATTTGACTGAAATCTACTAGTTTCCATTTCTAATGTTGTCACCATTTCTGAACTTAGGTTCTCATACAAAACTTGGCTAGAGCTTCACTTAGAAATTCTGCCATTTGACAGATGTTTTGTTTTCTTATATAGGTTTGATGAAAAGCGGGCAGTTCAGCAGCTCAGAGCTTGTGGTGTTCTGGAAACTATCCGGATCAGCGCAGCTGGCTTCCCCTCAAGGTAGGTTTGCCGTTTTTCAGATTGTTTTCAGAAGAGGCATTTTCATTGAGAGAGGTTTCCATTGTATGGCTAACACCCTTTCTGTTTCTTGGTACAGGTGGACGTATCAAGAGTTCTTCAGCCGCTACCGTGTCCTGATGAAGCAAAAAGATGTCCTTAGTGACAGAAAACAGACATGCAAAAATTTGTTGGAGAAGCTGATTCTGGTAGTAGAATTGTAGCTTTTAAAACCTATAAATTAGGGCTGTCAATTAATCGCAGTTAATGCACGTGATTAACTCAAAAAAATTAATCGCGATTTTAATTGCACTGTTAAACAATAGAATACCAACTGAAATTTATTACATATTTTGGATATTTTTCTACATTTTCATATATATTGTATTCTGTGTTGTAATTGAAATCAAAGTGTATATTATTTTGATTACAAATATTTGCACTGTAAAAATGATAAACAAAAGAAATAGTATTTTTCAATTCACCTCATATAAGCACTCTAGTGCAATCTCTTTGCTGTGAAATTGCAACTTACAAATGTAGATTTTTTTTGTTACATAACTGCACTCAAAAACAAAACAATGTAAAACTTCAGAGCCTACAAGTCTATTCAGTCCTACTTCTTCTTCAGCCAATCGCTAACACAAACAAGTTTGTTTACATTTACAGGAGATAATGCTGCCCTCTTCTTATTTGCAATGTCACCAGAAAGTGAGAACAGGTATTTGCATGGCACTTTTGTAGCTGACATTGCAAGGTATTTACGTGCCAGATATGCTAAACATTCGTACGCCCCTTCATGCTTCGGCCACCATTCCAGAGGACCTGATTCCATGCTGATGATGCTCATTAAAAAAAAAAAAAGTGTTAATTAAATTTGTGACTGAACTCCTTGGGGGAGAATTGTATGTCTCCCGTTCTGTTTCACCTGCATTCTGCCATATATTTCATGTTATAGCAGTCTCGGACGATGAGCCAGCACATGTTCATTTTAAGAACACTTTCACTGCAGATTTGACAAAATGCAAAGAAGGTACCAATGTGAGATTTCTAAAGATAGCTACAGCACTCGACCCAAGGTTTAAGCATCTGAAGTGTCTTCCAAAATCTGAGAGGGACGAGGTGTGGAGCATGCATTCAGAATTCTTAAAAGAGCAACACTCCGATGCGGAAACTACAGAACCCGAACCACCAAAAAAGAAAATCAGCCTTCTGCTGGTAGCATCTGACTCAGATAATGAAAATGAACATGCGTCGGTCCACACTGCTTTGGATTGTTATCGAGCAGAACCCATCAGCAGCATGGATACATGTCTTCTGGAATGGTGGTTGAAGCATGAAGGGACATATGAATCTTTAGCGCATCTGGCACGTAAATATCTTGCAATGCCAGCTACAACAGTGCCATGCGAACGCCTGTTCTCACTTTCAGGTGACATTGTAAACAAGAAGCAGGCAGCATTATCTCCTGCAAATGGTAACCATCCTTGTTTGTCTGAGCGATTGGTTGAACAAGAAGTAGGACTGAGTGGACTTGCAGTCTCTAAAATTTTACATTGTTTTATTTTTGAATGCAGTTTTTTTACATAATTCTACATTTGTAAGTTCAACTTTCATGATAAAGAGATTGCACTACAGTACTTGTATTAAGTGAATTGAAAAATACTATTTCTTCTTTTTTTTTACAGTGCCAATACTTGTAATCAAAAATAAATATAAAGTGAGCATTATACACTTTGTATTCTGTGTTGTACTTGAAATCAGTATATTTGAAAATATAGAAAACATCCAAAATATTTAAATAAATAGTATTCTATTATTGTTTAACAGTGCGATTAATCGCGATTAATTTTTTTAATCACTTGAAAGCCCTACTATAAATATTGCTTGGAATCCTGAATTATACAGATAGTTTTAAAAAATGTGTTGCTCCCCCTCTACAAATTTGAAAATAGTCATACGTTATTATTAGTTGATAGGGACTTCAAACAGCAGCCAACACTAGTTTAGGAAAATCATAGTCTCTCTGAGTGTTCTATTGTTTGCTGGATTGGGTGACATTCACCTTTCTTTTTGAAGCTTTAGAAGCATCAGGCCTTGGCTGCTATTAAGGATCAACAATTCTTTTTATTGTCAAATAAAAATGGGATGTTGCTTCAGTGAGTGTAAGTCACTCCAGTGTTGCTGTGTGTGGGATGGGGGTTTGATTCTCCGGTCGAGCAGAGGCTGGGAAGACAACAATTTTAAACCCTGGTGGATGGAGGGACTGCCTCACTTAATTTAACAGCAAGTTGTATTAACCTTGGGGGTATAATCATCCTGAGGATTCCAATATGCAGGAGTGTCTCTTTCCTCTTCCAAACAAAAACCCTTCCACCTCCTTAACAGTTTTCAAGTACTTAAAAGGTTGTTACAAGGAGAAGGGAGAAAAATTGTTCACCTTAACCTCTGAGGATAGGACAAGAAGGAATGGGCTTAAATTGCAGCAAGGGCAGTTTAGGTTGGACATTAGGAAAAACTGCCTGTCAGGTTAGTTAAGCACTGGAATAAATTGCTAGGGAATCTCCATCATTGGAGATTTTTAAGAGAAGGTTAGACAAACACCTGTCAGGGATGGTCTAGATCAGGAGTGGGCAAACTTTGGCCCGAGGGCCACATCTGGGTGGGGAAATTGCATGCAGGGCCATGAATGTAGGGCTGGGGCAGGGGGTTAGGGTGCGGGAGGGAATGTGTGGGAGGGGGTGCGGTGTGCAGGAAGGGGCTCAGGGCAAGGGGTTGGGGCAGAGGAGGGGTGCGAGGTGTACGAGGGGGCTCAGGGAAGGGGGTTGGGGTGCAGAAGGGGGTGCACAGTGCAGGAGGGGGCTCAGGGCAGGGGTGCAGGGAGGAGTGCAGGAGATGGTAGTTCCTCGTTCCCGGCCAATGGGAGCTGCGGGGGGAGATACCCACAGGCAAGGGCAGCGCGCAGAGCCCTCTGCACCCCCTCCCCCATGGGTCGCAGGGACATGGTGCCGGCCGCTTCTGGGAGCGGCACAGGGCCCGCGGCGCCACGGGGGTGGCAATCCCGTGGGCCTGATCCAAAGCCCTGACGGGCCAGATCCAGCCCACGGGACGTAGTTTGCCCACCCCCGATCTAGGTAATACTTAGTCCTGCCTCTCCTGTGCTGGAAAGTCTCCTTCTCCTGCTGTTTATTTTCACCACTGCTCCCCTAGGCTGGAAACTGGCTACATGCATGAGAGCCGCCAGGGAGCTTGCACAGAGCATCTCTGTGTAGGAGGGCCAGGGCAGGGAGACAGCTGAGAGGTGGTAGGGCAGTGGCAGGGTCTCACAGTGCTAAGTGGAATTAAGGAATCATAGAGTCATAGGATTGGAAGGGAACTTGAGAGTGAACAGCTCCCCCTCTTCCAGTACAACACCAGCTGCTGGCTCCCCTTAACATTTAAGAATTAGCTATTACTTAAATCTTCTGGGTATAAAACGAACAAAATCATTGGAGTTACACAAGAAATTACTGGGGTTCCTGGGGATTAGCCAGTATACTAAGAGTTAATGCACAGCACAGACAGGCTCCAAAAGAGGATCCCATTTATTTCTCAACCAGAAGGTGGTTAATCATGACTCAGTGCAAGGTATAGGTGAGGAAAAGTAAAAGCGCACAGATGACTTGCCATGGAAATTAAAATCAGAAAGCCACCTCGCCTGCTGAGGGGAAGAGTCAGTATCAAACAAGCATAGAATGCAGTTTATTTTTTCAAGATTCCATTAAATGCACTTGTGTGCATATGCTATCCATGTCATGCGAGTAGATTCCTTTTCTCGTGTGATACTAAAAGCATTCAAAGCAATAGGAGCAGCTGGAGCTTTCAGCTTGACTTCCAGTGCTTGCATACTGACATCAAATAATAATCAATAGTACCTATTAAATAGTTGAGGTTATTGCTTCACCTGTGTGTTTGTGTGTAAATTTCAAGTCAAAGTACACACAAAAGATTTCATCCAGTTTTTCCACTACTACCCATAGCCCCTCCCCACACCTTCCTTCCTCGCCCCTCAGGTGTGCTGCAATCATCTCAACGTGCTCTGTCCGTTATGCCTCGTTGGTTTTATTCCAAACAATTGTACACGAGTGTGGGGGCACAGATATTTCCCCTGGGCTAGTAGGGTTGGTTCTCAGGCTAATAGATATCAAGTCACCTTTTCAAATCCTTTCTAAAACATTTGTATGCTGTAATATAGCTTAAGACTGACTGTTGAGGAAGGTCAGATATCAATTTAAATATAGTTATTTTAATTCTCATTTCAATTACTGATTTTTTCCCCTCTCGTCCCATGTTTCACTAGTGTTTTTCCTCAGTTTCATGAGAAATACCAATTGTTCTGATCTTTGTAGCCTGAATAGAAACAAGGTCCTTTATGTTTGGTTTATATTTTGTTTAAAATTTCCTGGGTGTATATTGGTGTTTATTACAAAGTGGGTGAAAATTGTTGTAAAACTTTACTTTCTAGTTTTTTGGGGTAAATATTGGGTTTAATATTGGGGGATGGGAGGACAGAAAAAAAGTAACAAATAGAGAACGGTAAGAGTATTAAAAATTAAAAGCAGTGGTTTTTTTAAAGCTATGGTTTATTTCATGAACTGTACATTAACTGTCCTTACATGTATGCATGTCTCTTCTTCTATATTACCTTATTTAACAGACAGTCTTACATTTACACTTAGACTAATTTATTATTAACATACACATCTCACTAATGTAATGTATTGATTTTCTTAACATAATCGGTATTTTCATGCGCCTGAGTGGTCCAAAGTTTGGGTGAAAATCAGTTGTTTTTTTTAAAAGAATAGCTTTTGTTAAACCCAGGGATTTTTCAGTAAAAACTGATAAAGTGCCTTAAATATAAGCCATATTTGGCAAAGGAAATATCAGTCTTCAGTTCTTACACACATTTAAAAAAAAATAAAAACTTTTTTTCTGGTTCAGAATAAAGTTGTATCCAATCCTCACATATATATTATTCCTTAAGATTCCAATTCCCTAACCCTGCTAATTCTACAAATTTATGCACAGAACATAATAAGGTAAAAAAAATCAGCTTCCTTAGCTAATGTAAGTACAGATTTAGCTGAAATACTAAATGGGTAGTTTTACCTCTTTACTGACTCTGCTTTCAATTCAGCCTTTGTGTCTTCTTTTTTATCCACTATTGTTTAATTCTGTTACTGATCATATATTTCCTCTGAAAATAGGACAAGGATAAGTACCAGTTTGGTAAGACAAAAATATTTTTTCGGGCTGGTCAAGTAGCCTATCTGGAAAAAATAAGAGCAGATAAGCTGAGAGTTGCCTGCATCCGCATCCAGAAGACAATCCGAGGGTGGCTGATGCGAAAGAAGTACCTGCGCATGAGGAAAGCAGCCATCACCATTCAGAGATATGTCAGAGGGTACCAGGCACGATGGTAAGTAGCACATTTGGGGACACTTGCTCTTACATCAGTTCACCTTCCTCTAACTAGGTCATTTAGCTGTGAGAGCATCTTCTGTCTCCTTGTGCTGATCACTAGGAATTAATTTTTCAGTGTAATGAAGGAAATAGACTAGAATGTGCATTCCTCTAAGAGCAGTACCTGCTTGTTTTGACCTTCAGGAAGATGTAGCTATTTCCCAGCTGGATAACACCTAAGAGCAGTCCATGTTCTCTATTTGTTAGAGTAGAGGAAAAGTAGAGTGAGGCAGTCAGTCTGCAGGTGGGGTGAGGGAGGACTCTTGCTTAGACTGAATCCTGACCTGCCCTTTTCCTGCCACGAAACCTTGTTAATTTTCCACTGCCCTTCTAATGTGGCCTCTCTCTCCAGTAGTGGAAAACCTATCCCTCAGGCCAGGATGCAACAAAGGGGAGACAGGCCAGCTAGGAGTAGATGGCTGATGTGGGTGATGAGGGAACCAGCTGGAGCAGGGAAGCAGGCAGATACAGAGGTGAGGTGGGAGGGAAAAGGAAAGGAATTAAGTTGGGATGCTTTTCAGTGGTCTTGCTGGAGGTATAAGAATTAAGGGTGGACCTGTTTCTGTTGGGGAATGAGTTAGGGAAAGTTGATTAATGGAAGCTGCTTTAAAGAATGAGGGAAGGTGATGAGAAACTGAGAAGAGCATGTCAGTTCCCCAGTGCAATTTTCTGAGGATGAGTAAACTCTACCTGGGGCTTTTAAGGGTTAATTTTTTAATTTTCCCATGCTGCTGTGCAGTATAGTAGTAAGCAAACATTGTACCATTGACAGTACTGCAAATAATCTAGAGTAGAATATGTAGAAAATGTAGCTCTTAAGAAAGAGGGTAAAGTTATAGGACTGGGAAAATGTTATTCAGAGGTTATAAATAGTAGATGTAAATAACATTTCCACCATTTTTCTTTGCCAGCTATGCCAAGTTCTTGCGAAGAACCAGGGCTGCCATCATAATTCAGAAGTTCCAGCGCATGTATGTGGTTCGCAAAAGATACCATCTCATGCGAGCTGCCACTATTGTGCTTCAGTCACTTTTACGAGGTTACATAGCAAGGAACAAATACCAGAGGGTAAGAAGACCCAGTGTTTCATTATTGCTGTTTCCAAGCACCTCCGGGTTAGCCCATACTGTAGAGTTTCCATGGTGCTCTAAAATGTTTGTGTACAAATTGTCAGACCTTAAGGCACACACTCAGTGCCACTGCATGGCCTGAAATAAGGTACTTGAAAATATGAATAATGTGATACAATGATCAGACAGCCAGTCATTATGAGTCCAAATTAATATTGCATGCACACATGGACCAGATGACTTAGTAGCTCTTCTTAATCCCTAATTTCTGTGATTCTGTCAAACTCTAAGAGATGATTGAGGATGCTAATTTTGATATTAGTGAGCTGTTGTCTGATAGAATAGAAGATTAAAGCCTTGGCTCTCTTTTTGTTTTTCACTTTTTTCATGTACTTGTGCTGATCTCAGTTTGGTGGGAGGTTGATAGAGTTCTGTCCTAATTATGATGATATGACATTAAGTGACTATGTTTAAAGAAAAATTAACTGCCCTCATTTTAGAAATTAGGCTTTGCTTTTAAATGTTTACAGGGCTGGAAGCAGAATTACTGATACATTGCGATGTTGTGAGCTAGACAACATTTTGCACAGCAATTCTACCTGTAAAGATTGTTTTGCATTGAGTTTTTCAAAGGTCAACTCATCATTCACTGAGAAGTTGTCCTACAGAGTTGTACTTCTTCTCAAGTTAGTAGATGTAAACATAAAAGCCTGCCAGTGCTTGTGTTTGAGATGCTTGTCGTCTATTGATCAAAAGAATTGGACTGAAGGAATTTCTGGACATTTTTAGATTTGTATTAAAGAAAAAATGTACAAGTATGCATACATGCTTGTGTGTAGGTGCACACATACATACACCCACGCATATGTAGTATATCAGTCTAACATATCATTAATGTGAAGGTTGTGCAAACGAATGATCAACAGCCAGAAATGCCCGAAAAGTAAGATTTCTCCCCCTGCACTCAGCCATGTTACACATCCTATGTATTTTATGGTGTACATTATCATTATTTGTTTTGTTTCTGCTAGCATTCTGAGTACTGTAATCCAGGTTTTATATTACCAATGCATATAAGAATATTAAAACATTGAGTCTTTTACTAGCCTGACAGATGTTTTTCAAATATACATTAACTTCAGAAAGTAATGAGCTTCCTCATAAAACTGACAGATACATCGCATCAACATATAGGCTAAGAGCCATCCCCAGGATATGCAGAATAGATGAGTCAACCGTTCTAGATTCCTGAAATTGGTTGAGTGACTCTTATACACACTTCCTTTTCTACAGTACAACAACATTTTATAAATCTGTCACATTCCCTTGTAGTAGATATGGCAAATTACTTCTGAAGTCACCATAAGGGCCAGTCAAACTTACCTGTCTAAGGATGGTTCTGCAATTATGGTTAATTATTCTTCTTAGTAATCACAATTAGAAATTACCTATTATAAAATCCTCCCATCACAGATGGAACAAATGATAAATGTAAGACAGATGCATTGATGTGAAGGAGGAATTTTATTAAGGCCTATGATCCTGGGATGGCTGCAGGAAGAAACAGGCTTTGTTTGCAGTCCTGGGATTATAGATTGTGTAGTTGTCGTCCTGTGACTAATTGACAAGCTCTCCTTACAGATCACTTTGGTCCATAATGTATGAGACACACGTTACCCTATAGAAGCTAAACCCTTTAGTTCTAACACTTTAGAGCCTAACTCTCTCATCCTGTGGAATTTAGGACCTCCAGACCATGGAAATCACTAAAGCATCCTTAATTCAGCTGTCCAAAAAGTAAATAGAAAATTTGTTTGAATGTGAAAGATTGGTAGCTAAAACAATGATCACTTCAATTCTGACCCATTTTTCTTCAAACCTGAATTATTTTTATATTTTAATAAAGACAGTCAAGCCATGTTTTGAAATTTCCACTATCAGCTGTTCTGGAATTAGGAGGGTGCAAAATTTCTAATTGGAATAAATAGGGAGGGAAGCATTCCTTTAATGTTTGCAGAACTTCAAAAAAGCTGCATCAATTTTCTTTGATCTTTAGCCAAACAGTAAGCATGGAAAAGCATTAAAAAAGTTTCTACAAGTTAGGAATAACTAAAGGAAAAAAAAGGCGGGGGAAGGGGGGGAGAATGGAAATTGGAATTCAACTTGATAAGCTACTACCAACTGTTGAAATGCAGAGGAGGTTCACGTATGTGTGTGTATATATTTGGAAGATATGTAGTGAGACTAAACAATAAGTTGCTGAATTTATCCATCTGTCCATGTACCAATGACTTCAAGTGGCCTCATAATAAAAGGGTATAGTAAGAGCAAGATCTAGTCATCCCTAGAACTGTAGGGATGGATTTAATGTTTTGTTCATAGGTATTCTATATTCTTGTAATTAACAGGGATCTCACATCAATACAGATGTCCCCAGTTCCTTCCTTCCATCTCTTTCCCTTCATTTTAGCTTTCTCTCGTTTCTTTCCACATCTTCTTCCCTTGCTCCTTAGGTTAATTAATTTATTTTATTTATTTATACTGATTCCTTGGTCCTCTCCTGCTGCCCTTCACCTGCAGTTTCTATTTTCAAACGGATGTGTCTCTAGTTATTACCTATGTATCTCTCCTTGCAGAATGTTGTTAATTTTGTATAAATACAGTGTGTGGCTTTTTCATCTAATGTTTTTGTTTTTAAACACAGATGCTTCGAGAGCACAAGGCCATTATTATTCAGAAGCATGTGCGGGGCTGGCTGGCTCGTGTGCGCTACTGTAGGAGCTTGAAGGCAATTGTCTACCTGCAATGCTGCTACAGGCGTATGATGGCCAGGAGGGAACTGAAGAAGCTGAAGATAGAGGCGCGCTCTGTGGAACGGTACAAGAAGCTCAATATTGGGATGGAGAACAAGATCATGCAGCTGCAGCGTAAAGTTGATGAGCAGGTAAATGCCCCAAGAGTGAATGGTGAGAAGTCTCTCATCATCTGCCTCAATATTTGAACTATGGGCAATCATTGGAAAAATACAGTGACTATTGGGAGCAGAATTTTTCTTTAAAAGGAATCAGTTTTCTTCTTTAGTTAGGAGAAATATCTCTTTCCATAGAGGGGAGAGTGGATCAGTCTAGATGTGAATCAGTAGATAATGTACCATTCCAAACCATTTCCATACATAAGGACGGCCATACTGGGTCAGACAAAAAGTCCATCTAGCCTAGTATCTCCTGTCTTCCGACAGTGGCCAATGCCAGGTGCCCCAGAGGGAATGAACACAACAGATAATCATCTGGTGAGCCATCCCCTGTCACAATACACTTTTTTCAGGGTGTTGAATGGAAAACAAGTATGTTGATGGCATGCATGGGCTTTGTCTGATTTTAACCTAGGACATGAAGGTTTGGAAGCTGCTCTCTTGCTGGCCAAGCATCAATTGTTCTCTGGATAAATAGAGTGATTCAGTCTGTCAATATAGCACCTTTCACGAGCACTAACATTCTGATTAAAACAAACTCTAAAGCTATTCTAAATGCTAATATGTCTGCATTGTGTTTTGCAAAGAACAAAGACTACAAATCCCTGCTGGAGAAACTAACTAACCTGGAAACCACGTACAACACAGAGACCGAGAAGCTGCGGAGTGATGTGGAAAGGCTTCGCATGAGTGAGGAGGAGGCTAAGAATGCCACGAACCGTGTGAACTTGCTCCAAGAGGAGATCACCAAGCTTCGAAAGGAGCTGCACCAAACACAGTCTGAGAAGAAGACAATTGAGGAATGGGCAGACAAATACAAACAGGAAACAGAGCAGGTGGGAACTCCCTACCCCAAAATACCAAAATTTTAGAAACAGTCTGTCTCTAAAAGCCCCATTGGTTTGCTGTTCCTGAGATCTTAAAGATTCACAGTTACTAAAATTATCCTTTTTCTTTTGTTGTTCTCGGGTTGAGTACAGCATATGGAATAGTACAGGAAGCTTGCTGATTGGAGCGCTTCTCAAAACTAGAAACATAGTGAATTGATCTGACCTCAAGCTGAATGTGTCCCCCAAGAGCAATGCATCTGTTACTTCCCCACCCACAAGTTTTTGGAAATCTGTGTGACACTCAGCCTCGATCAAACTGAAAACATGTTACTTCAAAACAGTAAAATAAAACAAACAATTTTCCATTTAAATTTGTTCAAATTTTTGGTTCTTTTGCTAAAGAGAGAGTTTCCATAGAGCACTCTTGTAAATGTCTATAGGCCTGGCACCGCCACCAAAACTTAAGAGGCATAGGGCAGAGTCACTGAATTTGTTTCTAATCCATGTGTCTTTAGATGCAATACAATTTAACTGGCATCCCCGGGTTAAACACCCTGGGCTCTCATGTTCATTGGCCTCATCTGATCAGAAATTCAGTGTGTGCTGCGTGCAGGAGAGGGTGCGATTGTGATGTGAATTAAGAAGTGAAGGTGGCACTTTAGCTCACTATCTAATTTTCTGAAGGACAGTTAAAAACATCTAATTTTTGATCTCTTACTACAAGGATGCAGTGGAGTTAGACCCTTCAGAGCTTTAGGTGCACAGATTAAACACATTCCCGTGACTGCAATCCTTATCCTGAGCCAAACATTCTGTTGTTTTTACAGCTGGTATCAGAACTGAAAGAACAAAACACATTACTGAAAAAGGAAAAGGAGGAGCTGAATCGTCGCATCCATGATCAGGCCAAGGAGATGACAGGTCAGTTCTGCTCACTTCACTTTCTTTTTTGGTTTGTTTGTTCCTTTGTAAAGTGACTCTCTCTATCCAGGCATTGGCACTCAGATCTGGTTAATCTGCTGTGGTTTGTTAACTACATTTCCCTTTAGAATGTAATTTACAGCTCTAGTATAGGACCATATGTGCTATACAACTGTTGACAATTTGAGTGTTAAGAATGCCCAAAGCTATATTTTTTTTAAAAAGTAAACTAGTTCTGACTGTTAATAAATATAATTAACCCATTGGGGTCAAATTATCAAAAGTGGTCTTCTAAATTGTGAACGCAAATTCCATACTTGGATGTGCAGCCTGATATTTGACATACAAAGTGGGTAATTACACACTTCAATTCTTTTTAAATGCATAAATGTGGTATTTGCACACTCAAGTTGAGGCAGCTGGGCTCTGTAAGCTGGGCTCTGTGTACAGAGCTGAAATGTATAGCATGTTATCATCTGGCACAGGGCATATGATTTTTGATGATTGCTTCTGAACCTCATCTCTGAAAAAAATAATTCATTTCTATTTGGAGAAAACTAATTCCCTTTATTGCAATCACACACAGACATATACACACATCACCATCTTTGTAGGGTTGTCTATTGCTTTCTAAACTCTTGTCCAGCACCAGATTGCACAATTCACTTTGGTCCCTTAATTATCCAGAGCATTGGAGAAAACCACACACAGACCAACGCATATTTTTCTAATAGCGCTCAAACAAATAACAGATGTATTGTTGCATCTTAGTAAGTGACTTTGTGGTGAACACCTAACCATAACTGGGGAAAGATTCAGAAGAGCCGAGACTACCCTCGTTTTACATTGAAGATATGTACAAATGGAGATGCCATCTTCAGATACTAGACTAATACAATACAAAAGCAGACTAGGATAAACAATTTTACTGCTGCCACCCCAAATTATTAGGTGACAGACAATGGAGAAGACTCTACGGAAGTGAACCCTTCTAATGTTACCCCAATGATTTTTTTAGTCCTTTGTGTCTTTGATGCAGCACTTTCCTGCAATGGCATAAATATTACAGGCTTATTTTGTTTTTAAACAGCACAGTTTGTACAGTATCTGTGTTCTTTGCATACTTGTGCGTAGTGTCTCGCTTTATACTGTAGCTATGGAATATGGACATCACAGATTAAGTAGGTTCCCAAGATGCATCTTGTTCACACTTTGGTATCATCTATTTGGTGACAGAGACCATGGAGAAGAAGCTTGTTGAGGAAACGAAACAGCTGGAGCTAGATCTGAATGATGAAAGGTTAAGGTATCAGAATCTGCTGAATGAGTTCAGCCGCTTAGAGGAGCGCTATGAGGATCTCAAGGATGAGGTGAATCTGATGGTGGTAAGTGGTTTAAAAGATAGCAAAATTATGTGCTGTTTGTGGATAGTATTTTAGCAAAACTTGGTGAAATAATGTAGGGTCAGATTTTGTTCACAGATCTGTGCATGGGAATTGTTTGCCTGTGTGTCAGAGCAAAATTTGCCCCTTAAACATTAGCTCTTAATCTGATTGCTTTTGCTCAACCAAAACACTTCATGTCATCTCACCCAGCAGTTCTGAATTAGGGGTCCGTGAGCTGGTTTCAAGGGGCTGCAGGGCCCCAGGGCTGAAGAGCAGGGCTGAAACCGGGAGCAGAGCCATGAGGAGCCCTGAGCCCCAGCGCTCCCCTGAGAGCTAGAGCCTTGGCGACCCCCATGGGCTGAAGCTGGGAGTGGAGCCGTGGGGAGCCCCGAGCCCTGGCACTCCCCCTGGATCTAAAGCCCTGAGCTCCGGTTCTCTCGCGGGGCTGAAGCCCCAGCTCCTCCCCTTTCCCATCCAGAGCCCTGGTGCCCCGTGGGGCAAAAGCCCTGAGCACCCCCACCTGGAGCCCAGCACCCCACTGCCCAGTGGCTGAAGTCCAGAGCCCCGAGCCCCCCCTACAGCTGAAGCCCCGAGGCCCCCACACACACCCAGTGGCTGAATCCAGGAGTCCAGAGGCCCCCTCACTGGGCCCTGGAGTTTTTATAGTATGTTGGGGGGGCCTCAGAAAGAAAAAGGTTGAAATCCCCTGCTCTAACCCATTTTTAAACTTCTTTTCGGGGCTTGTGAAGGACTTTTTGTCTCAAATTAAGTGGGGGTTTTAAAACCTTTTCTGTTATTCTTGTTGTAGCTATAGGCTTATTGATCTCATTTTTACATTGGAGTTTTCAAACATGCTACTGCCCAGATTTTACTAGCCCCTCAGTTTCATTAATACCAAGTTTACCATTATCAATTTTGCAGTAGTTTTAAAGTTTTTTATGTGTATGTAGCAGGAGGAGGAAATTACAGTGTGGAATACAAAACTTCAGAGGGTCCTTGCCTCTTCTGAATCTTGGGCTGCCACTTCCTTCCCTATAAATGCATGTTTCCTTTTCCACAAAACACTGCTTTATTGCTCACTTCTGCTACTCCCACAAGCAAATTCTCGTAATGCGGAAAAAGTTGACCTGTCCCCAGAGTCTTGATTACAGTGTCTTTCATGTGCCTAGGTTTCAGGTGGCACAGAGGAACCAAAATCTCAAATCTTTTCCCAAAGTCATGGTTGCTGTGGAGTAACTCAGAGCACTAGAAGCTAAGCCACTGGGTTATGGGCAGGTGACTATAATGCTGGTACTGACTCATTTTATTTACACTTCAGAGCATCCCCAAGCCTGGGCACAAAAGAACGGATTCCACACACAGCAGCAATGAATCTGAATATACATTTAGCTCTGAGATTACAGAGACAGAAGACTTACCACTGAGAATGGAGGTAATGTTAGAGAAACTCCAGTACTTTTCACTAATCACTAGCAAATCTATGCCCATCTTTTCTTTGTGACTGGCAAATCTTAGTATCAAGAATCTAGTGCTTTAGTCCACCATGTCCCATTTTCTTTATGTATGGCTTAGTGTATAGTTGTATCTCTGTAATCCTACATAAAAAGATTTCAGTAAAAATATATTTTTAATTTTCTTTAAATTACAGTAAAGGACTATAGATAGGGTAGTTGGTCACACAGCTGTCTAATTTACACGTGACACAGTTGCCTGGCAACTTTTGCAGGAACAATCAGTTGCTTGCTCAAAAGTGGGCACTAAAACAGCTTGAGGCTGGCTGAAAAGCAACTTCTTTACTATATATTTAAAAGCTGACAAAGGTACAAGTAGCTAATTATTCTCTCAATAACTGTGCCGAAATAGGAAGGGAGCTACAAATTTCATAGCTGAGTACTACTCAAATTTACAAAACTGTTGCACCAGTGTCTCAAAATGTCATGCAATTCTCATGCACTTTATGAGTGAAGTTCACTTCAATGGAGACTGGCCACTCAAAGTTCTATGCATCACTTAACGACCACATTAAAAGGCTGTATATATGGGCCCTTTTCATTGGGGTGAATTTCACTCTTAGTGAGGAGAACATCATGTTGGATTTTTTTTTCTATGTGATACAGAAGAAGAAAACTTGAAAGATGCCTCATTACTGTAACCTCAAGTAAGCATTCATTTGAATCCTGGATTATTTGGAATTTTTCCAGAATTATTAGTCAGCTCTTCTACTGCCATAAGCAGTTAGTACTAATTATGGTGTAAATTCACGTGTATCTGCAAGTCGTTCTTCACATATTTCAAGATTAGAAAAAAAGCCCTTACACAGAAACCTCTTTTAACGTGACTACAAACATGCCAAAGGGCATCAGATTCCTGGGCTGGTGTGTGCTATGCCAGTCAGGAGATGGATAGCATTTTCTACTCAAGCTGGGGATACTTTCTTTTCTTTTAGACTTCGGATTTCACTCTTGACTCTGGGTGATGGTAAAGCATGTCACTCCTTCCTCACCTACTGAATAATGATGATTTAGCGGGACAGAGTTCGGCTCTGTCAGGTGTCTCCATAGTTGGGTTTTACTGACTGCCATTATTTTTCCTGCAACTCCTCCTTAGACAAACTGTTGAAATCAAGTTATAGCTTGTGCAGATCCTCTAGATGTCATGTATTTCTACTTCCATTTTTCATAAGAATGGCCATACTGGGTTAGACCAGTGGTCCATCTAGTCCTGTGTCCTGTCTTCTGACAGTGGCCAATACAGGATGCTTCAAAATGAGTGATCAGAACAGGGCAATTATTGAGTGATCCATCCCCTGTCATCCAGTCCTAGCTTCTGGCAGTTGGAGGTTTAGAACCACCCAGAGAATGGGGTTGCGTCCCAGACCATCTTGGCTAATAGCTATTGATGGACCTATTCTCCATGAACTTATCTAATTCTTTTTTTGAACCCAGTTATACTTTTGGCCTTCACAATATCCCCTGGTAATGAGTTCCACAGGTTAACTGTGCCTTGTGTGAAGAAGTACTTCCTTTTGTTTGTTTTAAAGCTGCTGCCTATTTATTCATTCGGTGACCCCTGGTTCTTGTGTTCTGTGAAGGGGTAAATAACACTTCCCTATTCACTTTCTCCATACAATTCATGATTTTATAGACCTCTATCATATCCCCCCCCACTTAGTCATCTCTTTTCTAAGCTGAGGAGCCCCAGTCTTTTTAATCTCTCCTCATATGGAAGCTACTCCAGACCCCATATCATTTGTTGCCCGTTTCTGCACCTTTTCCACTTTTAATGTGTCTTTTTGGAGATATGGATATGGGTGCCCAGAACTGCATGCAGTATTCAAGACTTGGGCGTACCATGGATTTATATAGTGGCACTATGATATTTTCTGTTTTACTATCTATCCCTTTCCAAATGGTTCCTAACTTTTTGTTAGCTCTTTTGACTGTTGTTGCACATTGAGCAGATGTCTTCAGAGAACTATCCACGATGACTCCAGGATCTCTTTCTTTAGTGGTAACAGCTAATTTAGACCCCATCATTTCGTGGGGTAATTTACTTAGCAGGACACGGGCCCATCTTTATGGATAGATGGAAACTGTCATGTGTAGTGGCATGTAATAGCATTTCTCATGAGATCCAAATGTTTTTTCTCACATTGGCTGGCAGCCTTATTTAACTGCTTTTTTATTTTTTTCCAAAATCATGCTTCACAGCAATTTTGTTCTTTTGAATGTTAATGAATAAAGTAACCCACACAGGACTGCGTACATGCTTCAGCAGATAGAGATTAAATCTCCATTAATTTAACCTATTAAAAATGAAAGCACGGTTAAACATAAAGGCTAACAATAGTAAACAGTATCCAAAAAAGTTCAGATAATTTCAAGCTAGAACCCCAAATTTAAACACAAATTCCGCAGAAATTGAGGTTATCTGGAGGTTTTTGTAGTTTGTGATCATTATATACTAAAATGTTATAAATGCTTTGCTTGCCTTATACATGCATAGTTGTATCTTTTCTAATATCCTTTCTAGGCTTTAAAGGATTAGGGTGCACTCCACAGTAACTGCTTCGTCTTCATTGAAACATGATAAGCTATAAAATATTTGCCTCCAACAAGTTCCATTACAACTTTGAATTACAAATGATGACATTTACACCAAGATACCAAAAGAAGGCTAGTTGATTAATCCAAAAGTATATAGTGCAGCTACAGTAGTACAAGAAAAAGGACAGGAAACTTCTGAATGTACCCAAATCTCTTCCTTCTGGTCATTTTTATATGTCACACCCCAGTTTATTGGGTTGCTTAATGGTGGGTCCAAATAAAGAAATTATGTAATACATTGCTTTTAACTAAAGAACCTAACAATAATAGTTTAAAAAATTAGGAAAAGTTTGCCTGTAGTTAGTTTCATAGTGAATCTAACCACAAACATTTCTTTTCTCCCTTCTCCCCTCCAAACAAGTAAGAAAAAGAGGTATGATTAATTAGACTTTATGCCTTAGAGTTAGCATCTAGTTCTTTCTGCCTTTAAAGCTCTAGGCTAGATACCTTTTATACTAGTCAATTCCTTTTAAAATAATCTTTTGAAGGTTAGTGATACATTTTGGATGCCAATATGAAGCTCTCAGAATCAAGTAACATGTATATGCTCCTAATCATCCTGTTTCCCCAGTCTTTCTCCCCTCTCTTCTCACAATACCCTTTGCTCCTGACATGGAATGGTGACCCTTCTTGACTCCGCTGTGTTCTTCCTCAAGCAGGAGCCAAGTGAGAAAAAGGCACCGCTGGACATGTCTCTGTTCCTCAAGCTGCAGAAACGGGTTACAGAGCTGGAGCAGGAAAAGCAATCCTTGCAGGATGAACTGGACAGGAAGGAGGAACAGGCTCTCCGCACCAAGACCAGGGTAGAGTGCATCTAGCCAGTCACATGAGGACCTTGTGTTGTTCCCACCTTAGTAACATATAGACAATTTGGCCTGCTGAATGGTTTCTATAAAACCATCTGTTCCGTTAGTACTTACTTTGTTTGGCCAAAAGTTTCAAGCCTGAGTACCTAAAATCAGGCTCCTAAATCCACGTTGTGGCATTTAAAATAAGTGGCTGGATCTTAGAAGGACAAGGGTGAGGTAATATCTTTTATTGGACCAACTACTTTTGGTGAGAGAGACAAGCTTTCGAGCTTTTTTCTGGCCTGATTTTTTTTTTTTTCCAAAGTTGCTAAGGAACCCACTATTAAACTCAATGGGAGCTGAGGGTAATCCGTGCCTTTGAAAATCGTGACACTTATATTAAGCGCTCTAACACTTAACACTCTACTTAAACAATTCCTTGTTCTCTTCAGTATTTACCTTACAGGAAGAATCAAGCCAAAGAGTTTGGATCTGAATCCAGATCCGAAGATTACGATCGTTCAGATCTGGGGGATTTTTTTAAGCTTGCCTCTGATTTATATTGTTGAAATACTTTTTTTGGCAACTGTTTCTCATTTCCCTTCTGTTGATGGATTTCTTGAGCCTCTTTGCATTTAGTATTTAGAGTAGATCTTCTCTGTCCCTATTCAAATAACTTTACCGATTTGCACCTGGTTTTATTTATCTATGATAAGCACAATAAGTAAATGAAACAAGGCAATGTAAACATACCACACAAAATGCTCAGAGGTATAGGGCTAAATACTCTGTATTCAGTTTCCCAGGAAGTATAGCTTTAACTCCCATCATGACTGCAAAATGCACATTTTCGTTTTTCTGCCTTGACTCCTGTTAGTAACAGATGAAGGATGGAATTTATTTTTACTTTTGTCTGTGTTCTTTCCTAGGAGGAGGAGGAAAGGCCCCCAATGAGAGGCGCAGAGTTAGAGTATGAGTCACTCAAGGTAATTCTGGATAGGAGGCTTCTGGTATTTAAAGGATTAATAAGAATGTTATCACTAGTTACACTAGCTAGGATAGTAAGTAATATCTTTCCTGCTTCAGGATGTAAGTCAACTGGAGAAGGAATCAGGAAGAATCTCCTCAATAGACATTTTATTGCATAATTGTTCACTGTGAGCTGTAGGAAGGCATGGCAGGGGACTACACTACTGGAATTGCTCCTTACACACAGGACTTCCCTGCAGCTGGTTAAACTGGGTTTAAGGCTGCTTTGTATAATAGATATGCCAATGAACCTAGCCTATGGCTTTGCTGATATTGTTGCATATGGTGGACCATACGAAACAGGCGGTCATGTCCCAGTACCATAGTTTGTTTGAGAGAGTCACATGCTGCTAGCATCTTCTGCACAGTGCAGAATCTTGATAGCCCTGCTAGGCACAAGCTGGCTTGGGTCTAATAGAAATTCTTTAAAAATTTTGTGTCAAGGGAAGAGGAGAGGAGGAAGAGATTAATAGACATTTTTCAGTTGAGCCTTTATGGGGGCCAGCACGGGGGTGTTTCTGGTTTTGTACTTCAGACAAAGGGTAGACCAATTAGTGAAATCCTTCTAGGCACTGTTCCCTATGGCTAAGAGATCAGGAAAAAGGGAGAGATTTTCCCCATAGTTTTAACACTTCTGTCCTGTGGTTCGTAATTCTATGTAACTGTTGTGGAGGAGTAGAAGGGGTTCTGCTAAGTGATGGGGATGTCCTTTTTCTTTGCAGCGTCAAGAACTTGAATCTGAGAACAAGAAGCTGAAGAATGAGCTGAATGAGCTGCAAAAGGCCCTTTTGGAGAAGAGCTCTCCAGAGGTGACTGCTCCTGGTGCCCCTGCCTATAGAGTCCTCCTGGATCAGCTGACCTCAGTAAGTGAGGAACTGGAGGTACGCAAGGAAGAAGTCCTCATCCTGAGGTCTCAGCTGGTGAGTCAGAAGGAGGCTATTCAACCCAAGGTAAGTAATAGCCTGCGAATGTCCTGGGAAGTAAAGTTAAATTGCAGCATTAAGCTACTACTTTTTACCTGGGAGTGTTGTGATGATTTTCTTATATGAGCCAAACCAGTTTCCCTCCCCAATCTACACATGGTCCTTTAAACCTTTCTAGGGATGAGCAGGGGTTGTTATAAGAACACAAAATTAGAATACGTCAAAGTGGGAGATTCCATTAACTAGACCGATTTCTGGCCTGCAAGCCAACTGTTTTCCTTAATATATCTCTAGTTAGTCAGACCAGGGCTGATATATTGACATTTGTCCAAGATATTCAGAAGATGATTATTTACATGAGAAATTGACAAAGAGTGTAACTTAGAGTTTGGTTTAACTGCCAACAATATTTCTTTCCCTTGACTGCTAAGTGCATGCTTAATTGTTAACTTTATTCAGACAAAGTGTTAAAGCCTGGACGTATTTAGAAGCTGGCAGCAAAAATAATTGAAGAGCATTGATTGGAATTGTGCAGTATTTCTGTTGCAGAAAACTTAGAGCACCCCCCATCATTTAAATTAGTTACTCTGCTAGCAATGCAAAAATCACTGTCAACTGCTTGTTGGTGCGATTCAGCATGAGTGGCACTAGCCCCTTATGAATATTTAGGTCAGTTGGCAAATTTACCACAGTTCCAGAAATCCTCCTATAGTCCCCCAGCTCATAGTTCAGTAGGAGGTAGCAGGAAATGTTTCCTCCAGATCTAAGTCTGGGCATAAATGATCACCCTTCTTTGTTTCCAAGTTGCAATAAAGGGTCGATGTTGTGCATATTCCAGCTGAATGGTTAAGTCATCATGTTATCTTATCAAGAGCAATAGGTACCATCAAAGTCCCCTTAAGTACATATCTTCAAGGAGAATAAAACTGTAGTTCTGATGATGAGATATTTAGGATCTTTCACAGTTTCAAAAGCAGGACTCAACTTGAAAGTAATAGCTCTTTAATCTAAAAACATTAGGACTTTGCAGATAACACCAAACAGGTAGACATGACATGGTAATTGGATTGGAGGGAGTGAGCCATCCAGAGCTTGGTAAACCTACCAGGAACTGAGTGTGGGTGTTACCTTTTTCCCCTGCTACTCTACAGAGATGTTTTTAAATATATTGAAAGTCTGTGATACATGTAGCTGTGCATGTCTTAACTTTTAACATAATTAGTTATAGAGGGAACAAAACCTGTTACTGGAATATTTTAAATATTATAAATAAATTCTAGAATAAATTGTTCCTAACAACAAGATGTAGGTGTTGTTTTCACACCTGTATGAGTACAAGGGAAATAAAAAGGTGACCAATGGGCTGGACAAGGTTGCAGATAATTGATAAGGTTGCAGATAATTTTTGATTGTTTGTTTGGACAGCTATGGCAGGAACAGAATTTGCTGATTAATTGTTTCTCTTCCTTCTTGCTTGCCGATTTGATTGCCAGGAGGATAAGGTAAACATTTTTTCACTGCTGTAAACCAGATTTCTTACAGGCAAAAACACCATCAAATATGAAACATGTTTGAGCTGTCATTTCACTAGTTCACAAATAATTTGATGTGTTTGAAGTTTAGTGCTCACGCTTTACAGTAAATGAGGAGATCTTTCTCATTTCCCCTAAGGGAATAAGAAAAAAATTAATCCGCAAGTTCTTTAAAACAAGCATATTAACAATTTAGAGCTAAGGTGATACTGGCAGTTTATGGTAATTTAAAGATTGAATTAAAAAACCCTGAAATTTATGCAGTCAGTTGAATTAATATATTTTATCAGACGTGTTTGGGGAGTAAGAGCAGCACAGTTCCAGGGGAAATTGGGAATCAGATCCCTCTTTAGAGATGGTAATATTACAATTATGTAACTGTAAATTGCACATAAGAGTCTGTGATGTGAAAAATTGCATTGATTTTTAGTGGTTTTAGTGTTGTAATGTGTCAAAGGTAACATACGCATGACTTAATCCAGAGCACTAGAATCTAAAAATGTTTGGCAGGAAAGGCTGAAAGTTATTGGATTAGAAGTTTTAGGTGAGAGGTACAATGCACAGAGCTGAGAAGAACATAGTTATATTCCATACGTTTTGTTTGTAATGAAGGCCTTTCATTCAGATATTACTACAACTATACCATTCATGGCAACCCTGGAGATCTGAGAGTAAATAGTATTTATTTCATCAACACAAAGATCAGAATATGCATGTACAGTGTGTTGAAGCTTGATTGGGTTAGCAGACAGAATTATAGCAGTTTTACTTCAAAAATGTAGAATAATTTCTTACATTTATGGTTTTGCAGTTGGAAAAGGTTACTGTAGGCTAACAAGGAAGCTGGCAATAACTGTGGGGAGATCATGTTCTTTGTCACTTCTCATACTATAAGGCGCAAATCTTGCAAAACTGCATTCTGAGTGTACAGACCTATGGTGCAAATATCTTCTGTGCAGGCTAAGTCTTAAATACTTAGTAGTCTTGCTCAGAGAAGTGGGACTTAATTGTTGTGAGAGTGAAACAGAAATGTCAGGCTTTAGTTTCTGGTATCCATTAAAGTCATGTGGCTTCACTATATTATCATCCACATAAAATGACATAAGGTTAAAAACCACTTGGCATATGCAATTGGAGAAATCAGATAAAAATCTTACTGAGCTTAAGTGAAGAAAAAGCAAAAATCCAGCAGCAAAACTTGGACTATGTACATTGTACATTGTACTCTGAGTTGAACAAATCAGGTGATGATGCTCTTTTACTTGCAGAATTTGCCAGTGTAAATTACTGCAGACTTTCCAAAATAACCTTTAAAAATGTGGAAATGTGGAAATGGAAATTATTTGCAAGGTTTCAAATATGACACAATTAATGTTACCGTTTATGAATCATAAACAGCAATAAAATGTATTTGTGAATTGAACACATCCTTTGAAAATTATGCTGCTTATATTAAAAACATTATAAGATGACAGTTCACGAGAATTCAAACTAAAGTGTGAATTCACTGTTTCATGAGGTTTATTTTGTTCCTTTTAGATGGTGGGCAGATGAGGAAAGGGAGGTATAGGCACACGCACACACTTGGTAGATAGAGTTAGAGAGAGAGATATTTCAGTGTGTTGTGAGGGGTACATTTTAAAATATAGTTTGTCTGTATGGCCGGTAGAGACTATGTACCAGATTCTGTTACCCTTTCTCTCCCAAGCAGAACTGTTCATTTCAGTGGGGGTTACACAAGGAGTAAGGTGCTATTCAGCTTGAGTAAAGGTGGCAAAATCTAGCCCTTCATTAGTTTGGAAGTGTTAAACCTTACCCTGGAACTGTTTTTTCTCCACAGAATACTATGACAGATTCTACAATCCTCTTGGAGGATGTACAGAAGATGAAAGACAAAGGAGAAATAGCACAGGCATATATTGGGCTAAAGGAAACAAACAGGTATGTTTTGTATTTATTTTGCTTATAATAACTTTGAACCCACTTCTGCCTCACTTATGTTGTACCATACTTCGAGTTGCATCAAGATGAGACTAAATTCCCTAAATGCATTTGTATTTGGGGTTTCATTATTTTGCTGGGTAAGACTGCTATTTGCAAAATTCAAATTAATATTCTAAATACTAATATATAAATGCAAAATCAAGCTTCCTGGGGTTTCCATCATCCATGCTTGTAATTGACGCTGGTGCTAAAATTAGCTTTGTATGATACCCCTCTTTTTGTGTGTGTGCCATTCCTTTTGTCTTTGGTAACATTTCACTAGCAATTGTCATAGCTATTTATAATTACGCATGTTTTGTAATAGTATGAAATGCAGTAAGCGACACTGTGTTCTTTAACATTCAGAACAGAATTGCTCAGTTAGTGAAACTATGTGCAATCAAGTTTATCAATGTTTTACTAAGTAGCTTTAGAGCTGTATAGATTAAAGTGTTGTGTATCATGTCTCCCTTTCATAACTGTAATTTAACATTTACTTCCCTTGTTAATGTATCTTATCATCATCATCATGTATCCCTTTTGTGTTTTTCATTTTTTAAACATTTTGCTTGGAAGACAATCTCTTCAGGACTATCATATGCTGAATGAGGATGGAGAACTATGGCTGGTTTATGAAGGGTTAAAACAAACCAACAGGTTACCAGAATGGGGTTTTCTTCATTTTGCATTCTCTCTTCTTACTAACTGTGCCCCCTGCTATGGAATTGCTTTAGCTGCAATGTTTTTTATGCACTAATAGTTCAGAAATAATTGATCATAATCATTTTCTACAAAGAGTAGAAGAATTACCCAAAGCCTGGTCTGTGAATCTTTCTACCGACCAAGGCATGCCATTAAAAACTTAAGATGGCTGTAACAATGAAAATATGATCCAATACAAAATGTGTACACTGGACAGAAATGGACAATATAAAACACCAGCAGTTCTACAACTGAAATGAAAGAGACTTTGTAACTATATGTTACTTGTCTACCTTCATGTTGTATCTGGAAATGTTTTGCCTTATTGTTTTTCAGTTTGAGGAAGTACAGTGATTTAATTGATTTTTAATGCTATTGTTTAAATAGCTTTTGTGTACTTTTTATTTTCTTTTAAAGTTTTTCTTGTTATTTTTCTTATTTTGACTGAGGACAGGTAATTGTACACAATCATCTTGGAGAGGCCAATGCTAAAAGAAGTGTCCATTCAAAATGTAACTTTCAAAGATAGAAAGAAATTTTCAAATGATAGGGTGGTATACAAAAATGTGTGTACAGTCACTGCAACACCTGAAAATGTGTGTGCAAACTGCTAGTTGGGCATCTAATTGGCCAAGTGCACATAGCATCGTGTAAGCGAATACAGTCACTCATTCATAATATGTGTTCATCTTTCAAAATTTTCCTAGAATGTCCATAGTCTTCCATTTGTGATAACCCATTAGTTTAGCATTGGTTTTTAATCCCTATACTCTTACAAAGCAGTAGCCACCAAAACAGATACTTTTGTAATTAATACTATTAACTAATGTCTTTCCTTCCCTTATGCTAACAAATCCTAAACCTAAGCTTCTTTTGTAAGTCTGCTAAGCACTAACTTAGAATAGCGAATGTACCGCAGAGAGGGATGGAGAGTGGTCGTTTTGCATCTTTTGTTTCTTGTCCTAGCGCTATATAGTCAACAAGCGTTAGAGCAAGAGGCAGAGTTCTGTAAGGTAAATGACTATTTGCCTTCACATGCTTGTTCAATGTAGCTACTAGTTAACTTGTCTGCCTTATTCATATTTAAACCCTGAAAGCGTTTCTGATAGTGCTAATGTCACTATTGATGCCATTTCCTGTGTGTACAGACCCCAGAGAGTGAGTCATAGCACTCAAAGGGTACGTCTACATTGCACCTGCCTTTCAGCAGCCGCCAGTGGTGTGTAGTGTAGACATAGCCTTATACTGCCCTACAAATACGAATTAATTCACACAGCACTCATTTGAAGTAAGCAACTAGGTATTCTCCTCATTTCACATTTGGAGAATTTGAGACATAAGTGATTTGCCCAAGATCAAAGAGTGAGTCAGAGGTAGAGCCAGGATTAAAACTTAAATTATTGGGTCCTAATCCTGTGCTCCATTCCCTAGCTCACATTTCTAGCACACATAATAATCCTCTATTAAATTGTCTAATGCATGTTTAAATATCGAATCAGACTGATTTGTGTTCATTTGCAGTTGAATGTTTTGGTTTCTTACTGAACAGAGCTAACCTGGATGAAGGTTTCTTACTGAACAGAGTTAACCTGGAAGAAGATTTATTTGTTAATACCATATGGGCCCTATTTTAAACAAATAAAGCATCTTCTAAATCTTATCTGATCTATTTAAACATGGAAAATGTTCTTGGCCCCTGTAGAAACATCACCAGACAAAAGAGATTTACAGATATGTTACATGTTTTGGCATGTTTTCAGTACTACCAATAGATAGTACTTGCTCAAACACAGAGGAAATGCAAAGCAATATTAGCATTACTTTGCTGTCTCCCATTGTTTGACTGTTTGATAATTTAATCAAAAGGCATATTGAAGGGTTTAAAGAGTACTCTGCATTTTTCATTTTTCCTTGCAAGTCAGGAGCTAAATATCTGCGCAGCGATAAAGCTTTAGACTCCTGGTGAGAGTTTGGGATATTAATGCTAAGTGTCTCGCTCAAATCTTGCTGGATTTTTGTAGGCTCCTAGAATCTCAGCTTCAGTCCCAGAAAAAGAGTCACGACAATGAGCTGGAAGCTCTCCGGGGTGAGATTCAGAGTCTGAAGGAGGAGAATAACCGCCAGCAGCAGCTTTTAGCACAGAACCTGCAGCTGCCCCCAGAGGCCAGGATTGAGGCCAGTCTACAGCATGAGATCACCCGGCTGACTAATGAAAACTTGGTAAGAGAGATACTACTACAATGTAAATGCCAGGAGATGTAGAGAGAGAGACTGAGACACATCTACTGTCACCAGTTTTCAAGTGGGAAACTCCCGCGGTTAATTGCATGTTTGCAGTAGATTTTTGCATGTAGGGTAACACTATAATAGATCAAACGACAAAATTCATGCTGTTGGGGTATAACATTTCAGCCCATCATATGAAAGAGGAAATTCCTCTGGTATGATTTTCATGACCAGCACTATGCTGGAGGTAGCGTTACAAATCTCCTGTTACAGTTCCACCACCAAATTGAAAAGAGGATTGGGCTAATATCTGACATCTGATGCCCCCTTTCTAGATACTGTAAATCATCCCTAATAGGAAACTGTTATCCCTGGAGTTTATATGTAAACTTCTGCAAAGTATTTGCCCTGGAATGCACTAAATTACACAAAGTGTCAGGTGTTTTTAGAAAAACTCTGGGGGAAGATAAACTCCCAAGTGCCTTATAAAGCCTCTTATCTTCCTCATTCCCCCATCTCAAATTACATAGGTCAAACAAGGCACTATACTCTCTGTTTATTCAGTTTATGTTGGAGGAACAACAGTTTCAGGAAGTCTCTTGGCCAAATGGGGTTAACTCCCTCCTTGGTTATTTGACAGCATTTTTGTATGAATGAAAGAAAAAATGAACACCCTGGACTGTCACCCTCTTCTCTTCAAGCATATGCTTACTGGCATACAGGGTTCATAACAGATTAATAGGGGAATTTTCTCTGGGAGCCCCAGACTGAAATATTGCTGGTACATTGTTGCTCATTACCCAAAAATCTTTCTCCAGTAATGTACTTTACATAGCAAACTGAGTTGTATTGCTTTTAAGGAGAAAGGAAGTTTTCCTACCTGTGCTCTGACACCGGTGGTCCCCTATTCTAAACAAAGTGAGAGATGTTCTTTCCCATTTCAGTATATCACAGCCATTCTTAACATTGGGTTATATCTGTAGTGTCTGAGGTTTTGACAGAAAGTGATGGGCTGAAGATAGTGGTCTTGGAAGTAAGTTTATGATTGAAGGCTTTTTACTAATTTATCCCAGAAATAACCTTACCCCACTGGAAAAATTACACGATAAAAACTTTTCCATCTGTATAGCTCCTCCTTTCAGATACTTAGCCTGTATTTTGGTATTTAGCTACCTTTTAGAGATTGCTACTCAATGGATTCCAGCCTCCCAAGACAACACATAGTCACATAATTCCATCCCAGAGGAATTTTCTTTTCACATCCAAAGAAGGGAATATTACTTGCCACATTTAGACTCATTCTTTAGGAATCTGCTTCTGCTGTTACTCATGTCAATTCATCTAAATCAAACATTGTCTATGAGCAGATGGAGGGAACAATAGCAGCAGGACATAAAACCTAGCCTACCAAAAAAATGAGCTTCTTAATCTTGTTTTAACCTGACTTTGTTTATACAGTGTTTGCTGAAATATTAGTGTCTCAAAGGGAGGAGAAAAAAAAATCTGTACCTATTTTTTCAGTTTTATGAGGAGTTATATGCAGATGACCCCATGAAGTATCAGTCGTATCGGATTTCACTTTACAAACGGATGATTGTATGTAGATCATGTTTCTCTGTTGTTTTGTTTGCTACTTCTGGAGCACTGAACTGAAGAGCAAGCTGGCTGCCTTTTCCTCTCTCCAAGGAAATCCTCTACAGAGAGCTTCACAATGTCCATTTTCCCCCCACAGCTTTTGTTGTCAGTCTTTAGTGTCATTTGTGTAATCTTAATGTCTCTTTTTGACACCGTTTGTTACTAATCTGAGTCTTGTAGCGTGATCAAAGCAGCCTAATTTTGAATATAAAATTACATTTTAGGATCAAAATTGGCATCCTGAACATGAAGCTTGTGATGCTAAAATACTTAGTTTCCAAATTTGCTCTTTGCTAAACATTTTAAAGGTGAAACATTAAAATCTGATTCAGGAAAATTGCAAGTTGATCCTGCAGAGACTGACTGCTATACATAGTGCCTACTACAATGAATAGTCCTATTGAAGCCAGTGTTTGTTAATAGGACTACTCACAGTTATTCATGTTAGTGAATGATTGTAGGCTTTGGATCCTTCTATGAAACTGAGGAATCAACTTGTGATAAAGGTGATGGAATCAAAATACTCTATTGAGTACTTACTCTGTTTATGTTATTTAATTAAGATTTTCACAAAGAGAAAAAACAAAGGAGAAAACAGGAAAATAGAAATTCATTTATGGGTTTCCAAATGAGTGAGGCTCACAACTACTTATTTTGTTTAGATGAACTATAAAAGTGTCTTTTCACCACGCCTGTTCGTTGTGGTGCAGAAATCAAATCCCTTGGTTGAGATTTTGAAAGCAGTCTAGTGGATTTAGACACACATCTTTCTTTAATTTTAATAAAAGAAATGCTATACCTGGAGATAAGGGAGTCAATGGGAATTTTTTGTTAACTATTTTAACTACTGCTTTGAATATGAACTGCCGCTCTGTCCTATTGGCTAACAGACCTTTAACCTGACTCCTGCAGTTGCGTCACATTTTAGGTGGTAAACTCTTTGGGGTGCAAATATCAAGACCAATTTCATACCTGCTTCCCACCAATTGTCAAAGACCTGTTAATATTTTCCAATACATTTAGAGAATTATAGCTTCTCTGATGGGTGCTTCTGGTTCAGAATGTACACGCTACCTCTGCCTCACATTCCCATCAGTATAATAAAGAACCAAGATTTATTGAGTGTAGTTTTTTTCCAAATGCTTTCAAACCCTTAATCTAAATGGCTTTTGAGTTTTTCTGTGTTAATGTAATCTTCAAAGGCTTTCCACAAATTATTTTAAACTTTTTATTGATATTTTTTTATTCAGCACCATAGTGTGCATTACAAAATTACAAGATGGCAGGTCCCTTTCCCGAAGCACTTGCTGTCTAAGGGCTTGTCTAGTTTCCAAATTTGGAAAATCTACAGTGCACTAGCCTGATGTTCACTAAATCACCATGTGAACCCTATGTACTAATAGTTCCGTAGCTTCAAACAGCAGTAAGTCAAAGCGCACTGTGAACTTTTAGTGCTCAGCAGCAGGGTCCATACAGCAACTTAGGATATGGCAGGTTAGTGTGCTGTAGATTTACACCCCAGCTTGCTGCATACTAACTCTCCGTATAGTCATGCCTTAAATAAGAGATAGCACAGTGAGTGTATTATTATTACCTGTTATTATTTGTATAGTGATTGTGCTTAGGAGCTAGTCATGGACCGGAACCCCATTGTGCTAGGCGCTGTACAAACACAGAACAAAAAGATGGTCCCTGCCCCAATGAGCTTACAGTCTAAGTAAATGTGATGACAGCAGACAGATGGTGATATGGCAGAGAGAAAGCATGAGGGTTACAACAAATATCATGTGTTTAATAAAGCTGAATTTGAGTCTTGTACTCCCCCCCCCCCTTTTAAAAAAACAACAAAACAAAACCGTATTCCATTTTGTGAGGCTAAAGGCAGGCCTGAGGGCAGGAATAGAGGATGCAGAAGTTGAAGTTAGCAGTGTAATGGGAAGCCTAGAATAGATGTGTTACTATACAATCTCTTCCACTCACCATAATCACTGACCAGGATACGTGGGCATCCGCAAAATATATCTGCATAAGAGTTCTGCCTCCATCACGCTGCAGCTTGACAATATGTTTGATAATGTTTGGCTTGAATTTTACGCAGTGTACAGGCTTGCAAATTTCAGCCAGATGGTGGCATTTCCTTTCAGCTTTTCTCACAGTCCCTTTTGTAACACTAATAGTGTTAGTCTTGTCTGTTTCACATGTAATAACGTTTGTCTAGTACCTGAATCTTATCTCTTATTTTAATGTACAGGATTTAATGGAGCAGCTTGAAAAGCAGGACAAGACAGTTCGCAAGCTGAAAAAGCAGCTGAAAGTGTTTGCTAAAAAGATTGGTGAACTTGAAGGTATTTATAATGTTGTGTGTGAGAGAGAAATTTGTTCCAATTCCTGTTGAACTCTTTGGCACCAAATGTTTGTATGTAGTTTTTTAGTAAGGCAATGAGTCTTAAGCAGTGTAAGCCAATGTTAGCTTAGCATGGAAACTGAAGATCTACTGAGAGGTCTGTGTGCATATTGAAGGTAGTGTGTGATCCTCTATAATGATGTCTTCTAAAGTAATAGTTAATGTTGATTTTGTAGCCTTTATTTTAAATTGAATGAATTGATAGTTCTGTGGTAAATTACAATGAGTCCGGCTCCTGTTGCTACAGTTTAAAGATAAATAGGATAGAGATTTGGAGGCTTTAGGAACACACGAAGAATGAGGACAGTAACAACAAAGTTTAGAAGTAAAAAAAAAATCTTGTTTGTATTATAAGTTGTAAGTTACACTACATACCGATTTACGCAACCTGAGAGAATCCATGCACTGGCCAGTCCCACATCCATACTCACTGACGCAAAGATTTCATAGAGTTGGGTGGATCTCTCAATAGGTGGCCATCGAGACGGGTGGGTGGTTCCTGCTGGGGTCATCCCAATGAGGTCTTCCAAGGGTCTTCCCACTTTTACCCAACCAGGGAACGTATTTTATATTGTTGTTCTGACCGCACCTAATACCTTATGCATATGCATAAGGGTTCAACCCTCTTTTCCTTATCTGTACTTCTACACGCCATGAATATTGGGGTGCCCCATTTTACAGAGGTCGTCATCTTAGTTCCCCTTATTCTCATAAGCATCTATGCACAACAGGGTCCATGGTAACCTGCGGTCAAAGCAGGACATCCCATGATGTTACAATTAGGTGTCTTGCGGTCTAGACGGGTACATTACAACATATTTCCCATAATATAACCTATTGGCCCATTCTTTTCAGTAATCTTGTAACCTTACTGGCAGAGGGTTAGTCATAGGTCACCCACTCATGTCAAGCGTTCTTAAGCCTACGACCTAGTATGGCTAAGCTAAAATCTTACAGGCCTCAGCCTGTAGGCCTTGTGTTCCAGCCATGCTTTACATATATACCTAATCAGGGGTGGCTCCAGGCAGCAAGCGCGTGCCTTGGGCGGCATGCCGGTCCCCGTGAGGGCGGCAGTCAGGCAGCCTTTGGCGGCGTGCCTGCGGGAGGTCCGCCGGTCCCGCGGGTTCAGCGGCAATTCGGTGGCAGGTACGCCGAAGGCGCGGGACCGGCAGATCACCCGCAGAAACGCCGCCGAATCCGCGTGACCAGCGGACCTCCCGCAGGCATGCCACCGAAGGCCGCCTGACTGTCGTGCTTGGGGCGGCAAAAAACATAGAGCCGCCCCTGTACCTAATATACACTTATCAATCCTAAATACCTGTGAATCTTATGTTTCTATAATCCTACAATTTAAATCTATTTGGCATACATATATTATATATGAAATAGCATATGAGTTGACCATAACAATAAATAACATGATAAATGGATGAAAAATGAACTAATTGGCTACATGGTAGAAGATGAAGAGGGAAAAAAGGGATGGATGTTTCACTGAAAGGAAACACCCGGTTGATTGCAAAACTGCGCACAGTTTGTGTGCTTTATTTACCCAAGATAATATGCAGTTTTTTGCCAAGAGGAAAATATTTCTAAGGAGGAGCATGGTAAATATAAATGTCCCACTTTATTTTGAAATGTGAGCTTCCCTAGCACTAACAAAGACATGCAGATAATCTTTGTTTTTCTGCTTTCTGATTTTCTTTTAATGTTGATGGTCATAATTGAATGTGAGTTTTCAGAGATATAAACCAAAGTTATTTTTATGTATGTCAAAGTGAGTATCAGTTTAGGATCTCAAGTCTGGTAACACGGAGTGTGTGATGTTGTGAAAGACAACTAAAAGTGTTTTTTGTTTTTTTTTATTGCTACAAGTGATTAACAGCACAGTAAAGCGGAAGAGGATGTTGGTTTATAATTACATCCTGGTACTTATCCCTCAAAAATTCTGCATGAATCCCTTCTTTGTTTATCAGAGACAGGTTCACAGACAAACCAGTTGTTCTTCTTTGCGTGCTCGTCCCTCTGTGTATTGCACTGTGGGTACGCATGAGCTCCATGCACCTGAGCCTGGATGCAATGTCCATTCGTCCGTGCCTGTGCTCAACACCTCCTCATGCTCCAAGCCAAGGGCATTAGGGGTGAGGTGGGGTGGATTAACTGCCTCTCCAGTTCCTTTCTACTGTGGCATGGTCTGACACAGAACCCTCCAGTGTCCACCAAGTTGATTGTTCAATGTCTAACCTGTAAATATTTTTTAAATTTACTGAGATAGTTTAATAGTTTTTGTGTTTGTTGGTTAAAATCTGGGAGTGTATGTGGAATATATTATGCCTAGGATCTCAGGTTTCATGAACTGTATCTCCTGCTCCCAGTCTTTCCCAGTCAGTGACAAGAACCATCAGAAATGCTGTACTGCCTCGAAGAAGCGCACATCTCTTCAAAGTGTGACATCTACAGATCCTTTCCCAGCTGAACCTGGCAGGTGCTGGAATATAGACTTAAAACATTTCTGATGGATCGTGCTCTGAGGACCTAGTCTGATCTGGCAGAGGCGTTGAGAAGCACACCTCCTAGCACTACAACCTCTGATACAGGGGCAGACAGGAGTAGAGCCAAGGACGACTCCTCATAGGAAACCTTCTCAGAAGGCAAGAGAAAAATCCCACTTCTAAGAGGAGGGCTTGTTCCCCAACACCCAGTTGGGTAAGACTTTGCACCTGGTCCAAAAGGCTCAGGAGCTCATAATGGCCACAGTACTGACTTCCAGGCTCCAAAGAGCAAAGATGCCTCGATACCAGCATCATCAACAGGAGTGGGACCATCATTGGTACTGACCAAGGAGAAAAACCAAGAGCAAAGGCCAGGACAGTCATTGATACCAACCAAGGAGAAGCACTGAGAGCCCCTTGCAACGATCGTAGAGTTGCATTCTCATAAAGAGGCTTTGACTTCTGTGGGCTTCTGCACTGGCTGCCATGGAGCACAAGGAGAACAGCCCTCATCCCCTGATTACCAGGATGCATATCATAGAATCATAGAATATCAGGGTTGGAAGGGACCTCAGGAAGTCATCTAGTCCAACCCCCTGCTCAAAGCAGGACCGATTCTCAACTAAATCATCCCAGCCAGGGCTTTGTCAAGCCTGACCTTAAAAACCTCTAAGGAAGGAAATTCCACCACCTAGGTAACCCATTCCAATGCTTCACAGTACTACTCCAGAGGATATTATCCTTTTGTGTCTGCAATCTCCCATCTTATCAGAGCTGGTCCTTACAAGGGAGATCTTGACACCATCAGTCCAGGGATGGTACAAAAGGAAAAGTCACTCTCCTATCCCTTCCACCAGTTGTGGCATTTCAACATCCATGGTACTGATGACACCACCCTTAGAGTCAGAGCCTACATTTTCCTCCTCAGGCAAATGAGGGACTGACATCACCCCTATCAAGACAGGATATTAGCCCAGATAGAAGATCCAGAATCTTCTGGGTCCCTTGGGAATCCCACAAGACAGGTATCCAGCTCGGGACTGATTGTACCCTATGTCATGAGGTCCTCCTCAGCCAATATTTGATGCCTCTCACTGGCTTCACTGAGGACCCAGGCTCACCTTCTCCACCAGATAACTAACAGGCAGTTTCAGGACTCATTAAGGAGGGTTGCTGATACACTCCAGATTCCTCTAGAGGAAGTCCAAGAGAAATACCTCAGAAACTCCTTGACATTTTACATAGTGCAGAGTCGTCTGACATACACCAGCAGCATGTGCCCCTACTCCTAAGATAGGGAAAAGAAATACTTCGTGCCATCCAAGGGAGAAGAGTTTTTGTATATGCATCCAGCCCCAAACTCTTTAGTTGTACAAACTGCCACTGAAAAGAGCAGGCAACATTAATCAAGGTACGCTCCTTCAGATAAGGAGGCTACATTTTTGGATTTCCTTAGTGGGAAGGTGTTTACTTTAACCATCTTGCAATTCCAAACAGGCAATTACCAGGCAATTACAAAGCATTAATTTCTAGGTATGATTTTGTCAATTACTCAAAATTTCCAGAGTTCATGGATAAGCTCCCACAAGAGGACAAAGCACTGTTTCAAGCCCTTATTGGAGAGGTCCATTGATTGTCAGATCATCTCTCCAAGTTGCAGTAGGTGCAGGCCAACACAGCCTCCTGATTGATGGTGATGGCTATCATCATGTATTGGGAGTCCTGGCTTCATTCATTGGGATTCCTCAGGGACATTCAATGGACAGAGGCGGATTTGCCTTTTGATGGGAACAACTTAATTCAGTGAGAAAATGGATGAGTCATTGCACTCATTGAAAGACTCCAGGGCAACCCTCTGCTCCCTGGGGATATATAGACACCACCACCAAAGAGGAAATATCATAGGCAACCTCACAAGCCTAGACCAGCATCACAATCGTTCTACCACCAGAGGGACTGTGAACCACCACAAAATTGGCAGAGGATGCAGCAGAGCAAACATAATGCTCCTCCTTCATCCTCCTTCCAACCACAGCCACCTTTTGATGGGATATTTGAGAGCTGTGAACCAATCCAGATGCCATGTCCTTCGACTTCAGACCTCATTATTCAATTTGGCAAACGCTTAGTCTGTCTTTCCCATAGCTGGCAAATGATAACAGATAAATGGGTTCTCGACATCATTCATTTACATCATAGAGTTCCATTCCCCATTCCTCTTCAGGGACCATTCTCACAAGAGGATACTCGCTGAAGAGGTAGACTCCTTCCTTCAGTGCGGGGCCCATAGAGCCACTACCCGCGCAACATTGGGGAAAGGGGTTTTACTTGAAATATTTCTTCATTCCTAAGAAGAGAGGATGGAGTTCCATCTTAGATCTCCAACAGCTCAATGCTTTCATCTTCAGATTAAGGTTCAGGATGGTCACCCTGACATCAATAATTCTGTCACTAAACAGAAACGACTGGTTCACAACTCTTGATGTGAAGGATGCCTATTTTCATATAGATATCCACCCCTCATACAAGAGATTCCTCAGGTTTGCTCTAGGTTCAAACCATTATCAATATAGGGTGCTCCCCTTTGGATTAACAACAGCACCCTGGGTATTTACAATATTGCTTTCAGTTGTGGCAGCCCATTTCCATCACCACAGATCATCAGTTTTTCCCTGCCTTGATGATTGACTGTTGATGGAGAAATCTCATTAAGAGGTACTGACAGCTACCTCATCCCTGCTCAGTCTTCTAGCATCACTAGGACTCTGTGTGAACACGGAAATGTCTGTTTTACCTCCCGTAGAATTCATTGAAGTATCTCTGGACTCTGTCAGGGCCAGGCCTTGCCCCTCTCAGGACAGATTCCAATCGATAGAGAATCTGATCTCACAACTCACAGTGAGCACGCAGACATAAGATCTTCCTGGATCACATGGAATCCTGTACCGATGTAACATCCTTTTGTGAGACTTTGCCTTCATTGCCTAGCGGCTTGGCTTCAGATGGTGTACATGACAAGCAGACACAACATGGACAAGTTGGTCACACTCCCTCTGAGTGCTGGATTCTCTACATTGGTGGGAGAGCAAGTGTGCATGGAAGTTCTCTTCACTTCTCCCCTCCCTGAGAAAACATTGATCACCGCTGTCTCCCTGTTAGGATGGAGCATCCATCTAGATGAACACATAGTACAAGGGATGTGGATGCCTCGGGCATCCAGGATGCCCAAAAACCTCCTAGAACTGAGAGCGGTGTGAGAGGCCTGCAAAAGATTCTTACTGCTCATACAATCCCAGCATATTCAAGTGCTGTCAGACAACGTGACAACAGTGTTCTATATCAACAAGCACCAGGGATCAAGATCTGCCCCCCACCCCTTTGCCATAGAGGCTGTCAATTCGTGGAATAGGTATGTTCCTCACCAGATTACCCTATCAGCAGTATACCTCCTGGGAATACACAATACACTGGCAGACAGCCTCCGCAGGCACTACTCCAAGGGTCATGAATGGGAACTACATGATTTTCTGGTTCACAACATATTCCAATAGTGGGGGTGTCTGTCTTGGGGCCTGTTTGTGTCCCAAGAGAACAGGAAATGCAAGATGTACTGCTCCAGGAGTGCTCGAAGTCAGGACTCCAGTGGAAAAGTGCTCTACTCCTTTGGTCAAAGCATTTAATGTATGCTTTCCTCACCCAATCCACTGTAACATCAAGTTCTGAGAAAGGTCCAGCAGGACAGAGCAGTGGTCATTCTCATTCTTAGATGGCTCAGGCAGTTTTGGCTTCCCAAATTCTTTTAGACGTCGCTCTTCACCCATCAATATCCTATCCTTCCCAAACCTCTTGATCCAGGACACAGCAGGGTCCGACATCCTAGTCTGAACTCCCTCCACTTCATGGCATGGTATTTGGATGAACGTTGAACCTAGAACAGATGTCCAAACCATCCTTAACAACAGCATAAAGGAATCTACCAGAAAGTGCTTCTCATCTAAGTGGAAGAGATTTTCCATTTGATCTCTGCATCACCAGATGTCCCCAGAAGAATCAGACATCCTACTATTTTGGGCAATGCGTTCCCTGAAATCCTCAGGTCTTTCCCTTCGCTCCCTGTGGGTACACTTGGCTGCTCTTAGTGCCTGTTACCCTCCAATTGACAGTCACTCTATTTTCACCCATCCAGTGACTGTACATTTTCTAAAAGATCTAGTCAGAATCTTCCCACTGGTGACAAGACGTGCTCCAACATGGGATCTTAATTTGGTTCTCTCATTGTTAACATAGTCCTGTTTGAACCCCTAGCAACATACTTGCTGACTCATTTACTTATGAAGGTTACTTTCTAGTGGCTATAACTTCGGCTGAAATACACATAGGGAGCAGCACTCAGAGAAGTAAGAGAGGTTATTTACCTTATATAGTAATTGGAGTTCTTTGAGATGTGTGGTCCCTATCTGTATTCAACTATCCACCCTCCTTCCCCTCTGCTTTGGATCCTTCATGTATGATTCATGGTAGAGAAGGAAGTGGAGAGGCCTCCACTGACCCTTACACCCTCAGTTCAGAGGACAAGGAGAGGAAGTGCACAGGTGCGGACCTATGTCACTGCTAGTAAAAATCTTCTATCTCAGGCTTGCAGTGGAATACAGATAGGTATCATACAGCTCGAAAAACTCCAATTAGATGCAAGGTAAATAACCCGTCTTTTTCATGAGCACTACGATTCAAATTGAAGGTTGGATTGATGAAAGGAATAATACATTTCATGCAAATCAAGTTAGTCATGTGGTAACAGNGGAAGCACTAACAGGGAGGTTAACAAATATTAATGGGTGTTACCCACACACTTCCACTTCGATGAAAAGGGAGGATGCAATCCTATAATATGTTTATCAGTAATTAAGTCTCTTAGCACAATGGGAGTTGTACTGGGAGGTGTTAGGCTAAATCAAATAAGAACACTCCTTGATGACAAATGTTCGAGTTCTTGAGTAAGAGCATAGGAATTTCTGCTGTCGTGTAAAGCTTGCATTGGAAAATATTTTCTCAGTTGTTGTTTTTTTTCTCCCTCTTAAAGTGGGCCAGATGGAAAACATTTCGCCTGGGCAAATCATTGATGAACCCATACGTCCAGTTAATATTCCACGGAAAGAAAAGGACTTCCAAGGAATGTTAGAATATAAGAAGGATGATGAGCCAAAACTGGTCAAGAATCTTATTTTAGGTAAATATTTTCCTTATTTGCAATAAACAATATAGGAACTTGGGATTTGTCTTAACTGATCTGGGTAGTTTGGTATTTTAGGTTTGGCAATGTCGTTTACCTAATATTTTGGAGGAAGATGAGACTTCTCCAATGCACTAACTCAACTGTATACATCTTTATTGTAATGTTATCCTTCTTGCTTACTATATCCAATATTGGCAATGCCTTTTGTAATTCTCCATAAAAAATTTTAACTGGCAAAGATTTTTTTGTGATCCAGTAGCGTTGTCAGAAAAATAACATTATTTGTAAAATAAATGCCATTGGTATTCATTGGCCAGAACTAAGGTGATTAACTGAGAAGCTGAAGCTATACTGCACATTATACCATCTGATGAATTTAGATTTGATGTAAAGTTGTGTGTGTGTGTGGTTTTCCCCAGAACTGAAACCACGTGGTGTAGCAGTCAACCTGATCCCAGGACTACCAGCATATATATTATTCATGTGTGTCCGCCATGCTGATTACCTTAATGATGATCAAAAAGTGAGATCATTGCTGACTTCCACTATTAATGGCATCAAAAAAGTATTGAAGGTTAGTTGTTTCATGTCCTTTTATGAAAATGTAACTTGAAATCTACTTTTGCTTTTGTTTTAAAGAATAGAAAAAAGACTTTCACCGATTTGGCTCTGAGTTACTGATTAGTAAGTTTTTCCCATGGATAACTGCCCATCACAAAAATGCTGTTACCTGTCCCCAGATCATAGCTAGGGATAGAGTTATACAGAATTAGTTTCACAAGATAGTATAGACAGTTTGACTCAGTAAAACAGTAGAATTTATATTAACCCTTGTTTGATCCTAAAGAGCCCTCCATCCATGCATGTATAATTTTGTGCACATAGTCACTTGCACAACTCTTTCTTTATAAAACCCTTCCAGTCCTCTCCATAATGCTACACTATCAAGCCAAATACTTCAGTTGCTGTTTTGGTTGGGAGATTCTCTGGTGGTTGTATGTAATTGTAAGGACTGTACTGCGAGCTGCTAGAAAGGTTGAGGCCAGTGAACATTAATATACTTAAATAGATTCCCATATGTAGTTTTTGTCAGGGCATTTTTCAGTCACTAAACAAAACAGCTACCATGACTCTGAAAAGCATTTAAGAAATCCACGCCTTCTGGAAAAGTTTTAATAAACACCAGTTGTGCAGGAGTTCAGGTACTTATATATATGAATACTCTAGGGAGAACAATGTGCCTAGTTAAATTAGTTACTGCACATTCTGTAAAGTGCTTCACATTTAATTGTTCAAGAACCAGTTTCTAGGTTCAAAGCAAGCCTAGGGTTTTGTTTTTTTCTTTTTAAGTGGACGTGTCAGGTTTGTTAAAATTGTTATAAAGTGATAGTGAAAGTCCTCCAAATTTTATGTTTTTGCTCCCCCTGCTGTACATCCTTATTCTCAGTGTTGCGGTGTACTGAAACCAGTAATACTGTGACACAGTGAATATTGGTAAGAGAAAGTGCAGTAACAAAAACAGTCACCTAGATTTCAGCTCAGTTCACAGGACGGGGGGGAAATGTCTGTAAAATTGGAAAAGAAAAAATTGGTTTGAAAAATAATATATTGAAACTTCTAAGAGAGGGTAAAAATGAATTTCACCATTTTAAAAAAACACTTGCCTTTCAAATAATGTTATGGCAGTGTACAAAAAGCTGTCAAACATCAACATTACTATACTGGTAAGTCTACAACTACCAGAATAAAATGGATGTATAGTGTGTATTTTTTATCTGTTTTAATTTCTAACATTTTCTTTTTCAATTTGTCTTATGAGTCCAAACTCAAATGTCTTTGTTTTTGTCTTCAGAAAAGAGGTGACGACTTTGAAACGGTCTCCTTCTGGCTATCTAACACCTGCCGATTTTTGCACTGTCTGAAGCAGTATAGTGGAGAAGAGGCAAGTGCCACTACTGTTTTTTTCATTTTTACCATATGATTCATATTAGACCTTTCCCTTAAATTTACTGTTTTGTTAAAATGCAAAATGAAAATAGGTGCAACAGTTAATGTGCACTAACCGTTCAACTTCAAAGGTGGGTTCAGATATGGCATGGTTCACAAATGAAGCATATTTGATAGTGTCAAGCAAGTTCACAATGTTTTCACAGCGTTTGACTGTTCAAAATCATTGATGATCTTTGACCAAGAAAGACAGATGACTGGCATAGTAAGGGCCCAGACCAGATGGACTTGCATAGTGTCATCATGCCAGTGTTATCAATCTGTGTTCCCATAAGATCTCAAAGTTAGGCAGAATCTCTTAAAAAAAACACCTAGGGGTTTTGGAATAGGTGGTGGTAAGTTAGTAGATGGCACTGCAAGTCCATAGTGAACCAGTGTCCCAGCATGGTGCTAGCGGGCATCATGCTGGAGGTGCCATCTTTCAGATTACATACGAAATTAAGGTTTTAGCTAATTCTGGTAGTTAGAGATGCATGGCACTATTTGTAAAAGTAAGGATGTTAGCCCATTAGCCCTGGTGTCCTGGACACATTTCAAGTAAGGTAGAACATAGTTACCCATTTGATTCCTTTCTGCAAGTTTAATTAGATATTATGGGAGGGATTCTCTCCATAACCATCCAACGGAGAATTCCCCGAGATAAAACTGGAGGGTGGGATCTCTCACCTGCCGCAAAGCTGGCTGAAGTGTCTCCTGCACCAGACGCTTCCGACTGCCATGCAGGATGTGGGAAGGAGCTCACTCAGCTATGCTGAGCCTCCACTGGCATATGACTGTGCACCAGTGGTGTATGTTGGCGCATCTCTGAGACTTTACAAACTCACAGCAGGGCACAGACTAGCCCCAAAAATGAGAGGCTCTGACACTTTCCACCCACCCACTCTCCTGCACTGATTGGAGATTGACCATGAGAGAGAATCTGGCCCTGTATCTCTGTTTAGAAAAGGAAATGAATAATTGGGCTGCCTTGCTCTAAGCTTGTAAACCCTATTCACATCTCATTCCAGAAGTGGCTATATTTCAATGCTGCATGAAGTGATCTCCCTCAGTGTAGTGTTTATATCCGTTTAACTTTCTAATGTGCTCTGTAATCCTTCAAGATGAAAGGTGTTATAATGGTGGCAAAATTATAGTTCTCTGAATATTAAAAAAAGACACTTACGGTACGTCTACACTGCACACTCTTCTCAGCAGCATGTAGAGTAGATATGCTACACTCCCCCTTAGCATGGGTCTAAATAGCAGTGTAGACAGTGAGGCACTGCTTAGGCAAGTAAAGACATTCCTGAAGCCTCTGGGTATGTACCCTACATGCTCTCTACACGCCCAAGCAGTGCCTCTCCTGTCTACACTGCTCTATTTTTAGCAGTGTAGTGTCCCGCTGTCAGAGCCTTTCCCCACCACAGTAAAAAAGACTCTGGCAGTGGGGCACGGCTCTGGTGGGGGGAAGCAGCAGGGCAGGGCTCCGGAAGCTCCCCGCTGCCTCCCTCATGCCAGAGCCTTTCACTGACACGCTGTGGTGTGGATGCAGACTGCTTTTCATTGCAGCGTGTAGCTATCCTACACAATACCGCAAGAGGTGTGCAATGTGGGTGTAGCCTTAGAAGTCTTTAAATGCGCCTGTCTATTCATACAATTCTTTAAAGGCCTAGAAAGATTATACGTGCAGCTAGAAATAGCAGCGGGAAGGTAGTGGCTTATTTGTAACTGCAGTAAATGCCTCAGTTACTTGAAGTTTCAAGGCAGTGTAGCCTGCTCTACAGATTATGTATTAATTATATTGATTACTTATGAATCTCGAGTTATCATTTTGAGGGTCGACAGGTTCTTGTCCCAAGACCAGGCCCAGTATTATTCAAATTATTATATAGTTGGAAACCCCGGTGTGCACAGTTGCAACACTCACTACAGCAGGGGTAGGCAACCTATGGCACGCGTGCCGAAGGCGGCACGCGAGCTGATTTTCAGCGGCACTCGCACTGCCCGGGTCCTGGCCACTGGTCGGGGGGGCTCTGCATTTTAATTTAATTTTAAATGAAGCTTCTTAAACATTTTAAAAATCTTATTTACTTTACATACAACAATAGTTTAGTTATATATTATAGACTTATAGAAAGAGACCTTCTAAAAACGTTAAAATGTATGACTGGCACGCGAAACCTTAAATCAAAGTGAATAAATGAAGACTCGGCACCCCACTTCTGAAAGGTTGCCTACCCCTGCACTACAGGAACTCTTCTATATATTTACAAATAGTTTATCAATATATTTACACAGTCACAAACACCCCAACTCAGTAAGGTAGAAAGAGATACTACAGAATGCACATCTGCACACCCATATACTCACACCATCCCTTGTAGAACAGCCTGAACTGTTAGCCATCATCTTCCTCATCACCATCACCTTCCCCCTCATCACCAGTAGCCATCATTCTGGCACCTCCCCAGGACTACATCTCCTTCTCCTACCGCCCCTAAGCTGGGATGCAACTTGTATAATATAATACGCTGACACTACAATGTTTGATGCAAGGGTTTTCCCCCTTTTCCTTATTTGTATTTCCTCACCTTACTAATGTTGGAGTGTCCTTCTCCTATAGGTTAGCATATCAGTGATCTCAGTTTATTATCATATATGTCAATTCATTACCATGGCCCTCTTGTGGTTAGGTATCTGTAGATGTAGCTCATGTACCTGTTAAGTACGTCAATTCATTGCCATAATATTCTTGTGGTCGGGTCATGTTCCTGTGGTCAGAAATTCCCCTTTAACACTCTATTTTTAGCTCCCCGATACCTGGAGTTTCCATTGGGCCGTTTATTTGTTTTAAGTTTATCTGTTTAAAGTTCATAGGCCTCAAGCCTTATGCTAACTTGCTGAAGCTAATGTCTGACAAGATACAGGCCTGTAGGTTCCTTGCATTAATGCTGAATATAATGCAAAGCAGTGAATATAATAAAGTCAAGCTCGACCTATGACAGAAGTCATGTGATCCATATCCAAAATGCAAATCCAAGTGTTAGCTGCAATAAGAACCAACTTTTAAATGAAATGTTTTGGGGATGCAAGAGGGAGGATGGGAATGAATTTTCAAAGAACTATTACTCACCTACAGTAAGAAAAAATATACATGCTATTTTTGTACATTGAAGCATTTGTTTCCATTGTTTTGTGAATTCAGGGATTTATGAAGCACAACACACCTCGTCAGAATGAACACTGCCTCACCAATTTTGACTTGGCTGAATACAGACAGGTATTGAGTGACTTGGCTATTCAGATCTACCAGCAGCTCGTCAGAGTGTTAGAGAATATTCTGCAGCCAATGATTGGTAAGGCAAAATTAAATTCCTCTAACTTTCCAGCTACATTAATCAAAAGAAATTTCTTCCTACTCAATGAGAATGGTGGTAGTATATGATCTCTTGTATTTTCCCTTAAGTGGTACATTTATATTAAAGCACCTTACTAGTATTCTGTTTATAAATGACTTGTATAAGCGTATAAGCAGAGATCAGGGAGAGAGAATTAAAGCATAACTCTGTCGCCGCTCCCCCTCCCCCCAAAAAATGACAGAATAGCTGGATGTACCTTATAAATGCTTGTAATAAAGTAATAATATTATCAGCAGTGAAATAGTTAATAGACAATATTGACATTTAAATTTTCTCTAGGCTTCAGAATCAACACATCATTTAGATGAATGGAGCAGCTCTTAGCTCCACTGGAGCTATTGCTTATCTAATTGAAGACTCAGGAAAACAGTACTGTACTGAGCCACATTCAGGCTTTCTTTACAACCCTACGGACTAGGCTCTTTAAAACTGTAATGGAAACTTAACTTAGATTCTGCAGAAATTAGTGGGGGCAATTAGAAAAGAGCTGGAATGGTACAGTGCTGGCCAATAGCAAGCCCAGTCTACTCCTTGTATATAAATATTAATTACTATTGTTTTGTAAAAATGTGTATACATTTGGGCATTTTTCAGCTATAGTAATAATGTTGTCAATCAAATGCAGTTTCAGGAATGCTGGAGCATGAAACTATTCAAGGCGTCTCAGGGGTAAAGCCACCAGGGCTGCGAAAGAGAACGTCCAGTATTGCTGATGAAGGGACCTACACACTGGACTCCATCATTAGACAGCTGAACACATTCCACTCTGTAATGTGTCAGCATGGTATGGATCCGGAGTTGATCAAGCAAGTTGTCAAGCAAACGTTCTACATCACTGGGGCAGTAACCCTGAATAACCTCCTCCTGCGCAAGGACATGTGCTCCTGGAGCAAAGGGATGCAGATACGGTGAGAGAGCGCTCCGCAGTATTTTCACTCGCCTCTTAAATGTACCGTTGGCTGTAATAATGAATTTGTTAAGATCAGATAATTGTTTTGAATCATAGTTGTATTTAAGCATTCCTTCTAAGAGAGAAGTGTGCTGGACTCCTTTATGCTGGTTTTGAGGGTTTCTCACCAGGAAGTCATTTAATTTAGGGGTATATTCTGGTTCCACAAACAAAGCTTCTGTAGGATGGAGTTAGGGGGGAAACAAAATTAATTCCCTTTTATATGCAAGTCAGCCCAGATAGGCAACACCTGCTGCTGCGCAATATGGGGAGGTGTAACAAATGTTCCTCATTGCTTAATCTTATCAGTTTGTGGCTCAGTGGACACATGATGTGTTTAGATCTGTTGTTGCTCCTCTTTTTCCCAATACGGGACACATTTTATTCATGTTTTTGGTGTCTGTTGCCCAGTATATTCTGTTTGTATAGCGTTATCATATTCATCTCCTAAGAAGCTTTGAAAATCTCAGCCTACATATATAAGGGTGAAATTCTGCTTGTCTTAACTGCACAGAGTAGTCCCATTGAAGTGAATAAAGGGAACAGAGTTAGGCCGTACATCTGAACAGAGCCAAACAAGGAGGAGAAGCAGTAGATAGAGAGTGTTTGGCCATTATTTTCAAATATTCTTTGGAAGTCAGGGTGCGAAGGCTTCTAATGGCACAGCATAGGGAGCATAGGGTTATTAAACAGTCCTCAGGCGGGCCAATTGAAGGGGAGCTGCTATGGAAATAAACTTAAGGGAAATTATAACTAGGTACTGTGTGAGGGAAGTACCCACAAAAACAAAATATGGGCGTTAATTAAACAAAATCTAAAGCTCTTGATATTTGGTCAGACTTGAACAGTCAGAGTGAAAACATTCTTGGGGGGTTTCCTCTTTTAACAGGTACAATGTGAGTCAACTTGAAGAATGGCTACGTGACAAAAATTTGATGAATAGTGGGGCTAAAGAAACACTGGAGCCTCTCATTCAGGCTGCACAGTTGTTGCAGGTGAAAAAGAAGACGGATGAAGATGCAGAAGCCATTTGTTCAATGTGCAATGCTCTAACTACTGCACAGGTAATCCAGCTGTTACATTTATGCGCACCTCTAAACTGTGTTTTTTCTAGACCTGCATGTGCTTCCATCTCACAGAGATTGGGTATTTCTGCTCATGTTGTTGTAAATAAGCATAATGAAAACAGAGGTCGAATGGGGTAGTGGGTTCTCTCCCAAGGTCTGTGCACAAAATAAGTTCCAGGTTGTACTGCTTTAACTATACCAGTATAGTTAAGATGGCACCATCTTCCTAATGTGAATGCAGTTATAGGTGTGCAAAAGTGCCGTATACTAGTATAGCTAAGGGGAATAAGATACACTGGCATAAAGCTCCTTTATACCAGTGTAATTGCATCCATACTCAGGGTTGTACCAGTATAGTTATTTCAATAAAAAAAACACTACAACTGACGGAAATAGTTATATCTGTACAAAAGCTGTGTAGGCCAGGCCTTTGACTCCAAGAATAAGAGATGCCTGTGTGCCATACTACTATGTGCCAGCCCAATCCCAATCCCTGCATTAGAAATGTAGAAACACCTGTTGCTTTTGCACTTTGAGAAAAAGTTCCAATTTCAGAAGTTTCAAATTTATAAAAAAAATAGAATCATGAAAAAAGTACAGAGATTTTTACTTAAGCTAAAGAAATGTATTCCATATCATTTGATGCTCCCCTTGCTTATGTCTGTCTTTTCATTGGTTTGGGGTCTTCGTCCTGCATTTAGGGCTCTAACTTGTTCCATTTGAAATCAGTGGAAATTTTACTACAGTCTTTGATGGGAACAGGATAGGGTCCAAAATGTAGGACCAAATTCAGGTAAAGGAAGTAGCAACATTTCCACTGACTTTAGTGGATTTAAGATATTATTGCTGCTGATTGATTGTCCTCTGGTAATTTCCACAGTGTGCTAGGCACTGCCCACACATGTGTCAAGACAATAGTCCCTGCCCCAAAGGACACACAATCTAAGAAGACAAGTGATGTATGAAGGATGGAGAGAGCGAGCGCTAAACCTTACATTTTAAAAACAGTCGTCAACCTCTAATCTCCTCCTGTGCTGGTATTAGCTGATCAATTTCGTGTAGCTGTCATGGAAGAAGTAGGATTTGTCAGTGTGCCAGGATCAGCTGTTAATAATATTGTACAGCTATATATGTTCACATAAAAAAAATGTAAAAGGCTTGTTTATTTTAAATATGTGCCTTAGTTTCTTAAATGAGTAAGAAAATTCCTAATGTATTGATTTGAAAAAAACTGTAACCAGCACTTGTTAACAACTAATTTAGAAAGGTATTTTTAAACATTAAGAATAGGGTGCATATATATTCAAATCAACAATAGACTGAAACCAAGAACTGTTGTTTTTCTCCACAGATTGTAAAAGTTTTGAATTTGTATACTCCAGTTAATGAGTTTGAAGAAAGGGTCTCAATATCATTTATACGTACGATACAGGTAAGACTGTTTTTTCCCCCACATATTGTTCAGTTAGTTCTACAGGAACACATCAGTGAGCTAAAATAGGTATTGTCATAAAGTAAAGTGTGATATTCAAAGTAAAGTAGGCTTGTCAACCACATTTTCTTTTCTTCTTCTGTAATACAGATGTGATACAGAGACATTTATATTTATTGTAGGCTGTCACAATTTGTGCTACTATTTGCAGATTTAAACTAATGTAGACTTTTTTAACTTTCTATCACTATTTATTTTTAAAATGAATTCTAGGTACCTGATTTTCAGAAGATGACAATTTTTCTATCTCTGTATCTTTATTTGTGCACACTTCACTATGCCCACTTTTCAAGTATTAACGTTTGTAAATGCAAGTGATGGAATTTGTACACGCAAAGCCCATTCATTCACATTTTTTTCACACGAGGGGTCAATTTGAGACTGCTTTGAAAACTGAGCCATACATATCAGAAGTTCTCAATTCAGCTCTTCTAATTTGGAAAATATGAAACATTTTGAAAATTCAGAGGAAAACTGGCTAGTTAGTTCATTTTAAAAAAATATTTTTAAAAGTTGCTCTTCCTGGTATCTATTAGGGCAGTGTTTCCCAAACTTGGGACGCCGCTTGTGTAGGGAAAGCCCCTGGCGGGCCGGGCCGGTTTGTTTATCTGCCCCGTCCGCAGGTCCAGCCGATCGCGGCTTCCACTGGCCGCGGTTCGCTGCTCCAGGCCAATGGGGGCTGCAGGAAGCAGCGGCCAGCACGTCCCTCGGCCCGCGCCGCTCCCAGCAGCTCCCATTGGCCTGGAGCAGAGAACCACGGCCAGTGGGAGCCGCGATCAGCTGGACCTGCAGACGGGGCAGGTCAACTAACCAGCCCGGCCCACCAGGGGCTTTCCCTACACAAGCGGCGTCCCAAGTTTGGGAAACACTGTATTAGGGGAACAATAAGATTGATAAGGGAGATTGACAAGATAAAACCGAAACAAAACAAAGTAATCATTCTGCTTACTCACTGAAGAGGTACAGTTAACATATGCCAGACAGGTCTCCTACCCTTTGCAGAAAATCTAAATGTTTCTTCAGATTTTGTTATGAAGGAAAGACACACAGATCCAAAGCTGCCCAGAGGCAGCTTCAGTTTATGTGCACAACTGTTACAAAGGGTCCAGATCAAGCTGCCAAATATATATGTATATATTTTGCACTGATCGGTATTCAAATATTTAGTATGACAAGCTTAAAAATTCTTACTTTTTACAAAAACTCATGTTTTAAATGCACATCTGAGACATGCCTCAGATGTGCATGCTTTTAAATATTTTCTTTCTCAAGAGAATGTTTAAAGCCCACAAAGTAATAACCGAAAATCAAGTATAACTGATTATAAGCGCCAATGGGTGTTTCTTTTTACAAAAAAAGCATGATACTAAACAACTCAAATGCAACATGATTGTTTTTTATCTGCCTTTGCTGCGAGATGAAGTATTAACATAACCAATTTCTTATCTTTTGTAGATGCGTTTACGAGACAGGAAAGACTCTCCTCAGCTGCTAATGGATGCTAAACACATCTTTCCTGTTACTTTTCCATTTAATCCATCCTCCCTTGCATTAGAAACCATTCAAATTCCAGCCAGCTTGGGCCTAGCATTCATCTCACGTGTCTGAACCAAGGATGCGCTGTCAGCTGTTGACAATGAGTCTGTTGCCTGAAATCTAAATCCATTAAAACATAGTGAGCCACTGAAAATATGTTTTTGAAGAGACAACACTATATATGCCCAGATTTTTAGTATGGGTAGCTGGAAATCTACATAACTGTACCACAACTGGAAGGCTGGTAGAAAGATGTGCATTTGTATAGGTCATTATTTTCATGTAGACACATTACTGATTGTTACGTTTCCAGAGTATGAATATAGGGCTTGGGCAAAAATTGTCTTCAGCTGCCTAGAGACATTTTTAGATCTTTAGTAACATATTTAAATAGTGTACATTAAAATCCATACACAATCTGCTCATAGGCAGGGACCAATAAGGACAGACACGGTACTATAAGTGGAGGACTGGAAGTAATGCATTTTGTAGTAGAATACATAGTCATGTAGGAATCTGTTTCTCCATTAGAGTTTTTGACAATTTAAACATAGCAAACTGGCAATATATAAAATAATTTGTTAAACAGCTTCCTTATTTATGTCACTATGACATAAATTATGAAGTATTAAAGTCTTTTGGCTTACTATGCGATATAACATAGGTATTCATTTGTTAGTACTGTGGTTTACTAAACATATTAAACTGCTGCTGAGTATTGTGTTCTTTAAAGTGTATGACAGTATCGTTTATTAGGCACTAAAATAAGAGACTTCACTTTTTATTATCAACTTTGTTTACAGTCCAATGCAATCTATTCTTTTAACTGGATTTATGCAAATGTCAACAAATATCACCTGGAAAGGAAAAATGGTAACTAAGCACAAGTAGCACACTGGAAGTTACATGATAGTTTTCTTTAAAGATAGGGCACTAAAATATTCGTCTTGTGGTAAAATGAACAAAAGTCAGTCATGATTATAATATTTATTTCATATTTTGTAGTTGGTCAGTCCTTTGTCCAATTTTAGTCCAAGGAAGTGGCATTATATTTTTTTCAATATCATCCATTTTATGTCTTTGTCACACTTTTTAAGATGTATTCTCAAATACCTAGAATGAAAGGAGAAATTCCTTGAGTAGTCCAGTAACTTCATTAGTCTATATATTGGCTTCTGGAAACGTACAACAAACATTGACTGGGAAGGGAGTATTTAAAATTGTGCAGTTTGTGAATCTATCCACATAGTTCAATGAACCTATTTAACAAAAGGGTTACTTCATGCTAGAAAAATAGTTTAAAACAAAAATCTATAAAGTGTTCTGTAAGATCCAGACTGCACAATGAGAAATTATAGTTGTTTTGGCCTCTGCACTTCCAATCAGAAAGAATATTCCCTCTTTCACGCCTCAAATCTGCTCCAGTGTGGAATTTATATTTCAAAATGTACAACAGTTAAGTCAGAGGCCTTGGTCAACACTCTGTTTCTGAATTTTAAAAAATGTCAGTGATGCATGGTTCAAATATACATATGAAAAAGTTGCACATTACTAAATTGCAGTGTGCAATATTTTAATGTATCATGCAAATTAGCAACTTAGCATGAACATTTATTTCTTTAAAAGAACAGAAAAATATTCTATAGGTATACTTTTAGAGTGTTCTGGTACTAATCTGGTACTATTCAGTCTGCGAACCTACAGAATAATTTTGCTATCAGCTGAGCAGACCAATACATTTCAGTTATGTTTTATTTGAGATATATACATGCACCTTATATATGGTGACTGATAAAATGTATAATAAAGAAAGCTTGATCTTTGTCAGTACCATTTTGAAATGCTTATGCCTTTTTATTTTCAGAAGTGTGTGCCCATTTTTTGTGTTTGATAGCTCACTACTGATATGTTCAGGTACCTACAAGTAAGAATTGCATCTTTAATTTGGATGATCTTTGTTAAATTATTTAAATTATTTTAATATGCAAAGTAAACCAAAAGCACTTCATTCAAATATGTTTGTTACTTTATCTCTGAGGCCAAGGATAATATAAGCTGGCTCCAAACACAGTATAATATAATATGGTGGAGTGTACTAATCTTTCAAAGTTTCAGGAAGTACTGCACTTGTTAATATGTCATGAAAAAGCCCTGGTATCCAGTAATAGCATAAGAGCAGGAAATAAGTGAAAACATTTAGAAAAATAGAAACTTTTCCCCTCCTGTTTAAATAAAACTGGCACAACAGTATGTTTATACTGTAGATCAGGAAATATATCTACTACTTAAACACATAGTTATGAAATTTTTTGTTAAAATGTATTTTTGTTTTTAAAATTTGTTTACCAGTATAAAGCCTTACTGTGTCTTGTTTCCTTAACAAAGTAGTAGTAAGTTGTTTATAGGTATTATCCTTAAACTCAGTGGTTTGAGTAGTGTTACATTTATATCACATTAAAAGTGTATGCTGCTTGACATGTTTTAAAGGAAAATATTTCTAAGTTGAACTAGATGTGTACTTGGTAAATAATCTAACATTTTACATAACAGTATTTTACATGCACTTTTCAAAAAAGAATTTTAGTGTTGATTTATGATATAAAATATTTTTCACCTTAGGTTTAAGGTCTCTTTAAATAACCATGGAAACAAATATGAACATCTTTTAAAACCTTATATTTTTTCCTTTGAATCATGATTATGCTCTTTTAATGTGAACGTCACTTTTATATTTTAATTTATTATCTATTGATATAGTAGATTCTGTTGGATGCTGGAAATTATTAATTTGTCAGTCCCTTTTGACATATATAACCATTCTAAAGATGTTGCACAATAATTACCTCATTGAGTTTGGTATATTTTTAGTCCAGCAATTATTTTGCTCTGCCTTTTGCAACATAATCTTCTATCCAAATTTTAACAAATTGCTACCCAGGCTTTAATCCGAGATGGAACTTGAAAGTGCTTAAAGAATTTTGCTTTATTAAATGTGATTAATCTAGTCTACTTGATCAGAATAGAAAGATATGGTATACTTCATCTTTGAAAAGTTGATTTTTTTTTTAATCCGTTAACAGTTGTTCCATACCTGGAAACACCAGCATTTGAAAGCTGAAGGTCTATATAATTTAGGATTTAAAACTGAACACATTTCAAAATATCATACAAGAATTCTGAGAGAATGACTTTTGTTTTTTAGGATGCTGATAATTCATCTGATAAATAAAAGCCTTTAAACAGGTTTTCACTCTATACCACCACAGTACATGGATGAAAACCAAAACAATTCAGAATGACATATGCTTTGAAATGTTGTAGTGTCTGATGTTGTATTTAGTAAACGTGTGCATCATAAACACTGTATCCTATTAGCTGTCACTGAAAAATGTCCAAATAAAAAACTCTACAGCTGTTCATTTTGGTTTTTTGTGAATATTTAAACAACAGATATATTCAAATGAGGCCCAATCCAACCCCATGGAAGCCACCAGGAGCATTTCTATTGACTTGAAAGGGCAGTTGGTTCAGGTCCAGGGTGTCATACGTGCATGTGCACAAACACACTCATACTGACAGAATCTTTTTCTGTAAGTACATCTATGTGTCTTTTGTTGTACAGAAAGCAATTCTGTCAGTAGGTTAACATGCTACTATTTCAAAGTGCGTGGAAAACAAATTATACTAATGAACAGAAGAAAATTAAGGTTGCGAATTAAATGAAAAAACAGACTCCTGTGCCCTGGAAGCTCTAAAACCAGATGGTGTTTTTAGTGGAACTTTATCTTAATATCATAAAAAACTTAGTGTATCTGACCAACTGTGACACTCCTGGGAATACCCAGGGCGGTGAGGAAGCCCTGCCACCTGTCCTTAGTGTGAGGAAGCCTTGTCGGTCAGTGCCTGGCAGGGGTCAGCTCCCCAACCCCACCAGCCACGGGCAACACAAGCATTCCCCTCCAGGCCTACACAGGCCCAGCTCTATCTATACAGGTTAGTGATCGGCTCACTCCAACCCTCAAGCCCTCCAAGTGTCCCCCTGGACTGACCAGCCCCTGGTCTACTGGATGCTCACTGAATTCACAGAACCTGCTGCTCCCAAAGAACCAGTACACACCACCACTTTCACCTCAGGATCATCACTCTGCTTAACACACACCACTTAGATATGTTTATAGTGAAAACAAGTAAAAGTTTATTTAACAATGTAGCGGGGTGGTTACCCCGGTCCTGCCCTGAAGGGCTTAAAACAGCCCTGGGAGAGGGCTGTAGCAGGGAAAAGGGTGGGCTGACTGGGAAAGCAGCCCCAGCTGCAGCCAGTGCAATCAGGGCCCAGCTGGCCCTTATAAGAGGGCGGTGGGCCAGAAGGACAAGGAGACACTCTCTCTAGCTCCTTAGAGAGAGAGAGAAGGACCTGGCTGCCTGGGAAGCTGAGGAGGGTACCTAGGGTGGAGCAGTGCTGGGGAAGGGCAGAGGGAGCGGGGGAGCTCCAGCCTAGCTAAGCTGCAGGCTGAGTTAACGGCCCACAAAAAGGGTGCTAGGGCTGCAGAGGGGCAGCCCAGGAATAGGCAAAAGCAGCAGGTCCTAACCCCCCTTGATGATGAGTGGTTTACAGACTGCAGTCTGCCCCAGTGAGCGGGGGCTAGATGGTGACTGGCAGTAGCCACTGAGGCAAGGTGGGAATAGAGGGTTGGGGGTTCCCCTGGGTGGGGAAGACCAAGATTGTGGGTTACTGCTGGGGCAGAACCCTGACGTAGAGGGGCACCGGGGAGAGATTCAAGAAATAGCAAGTCAAAGTAGTGGAAACAAATGGTTGTATGTAAAATAAAATCATAATACGCATTCTGGAACAGGGATCAGCAACCTTTGGCACGCGGCTCGCCGGGGTCAGTTTGTTTACTTGCCGTGTCCGCAGGTTTGGCCGATCGCGGCTCCCCCTGGCCACGCCGCTTCCCACAGCCCCCATTGGCCTGGAGAGGCGAACCGCGGCCAGTGGGAGCCGCGATCGCCCGAACCTGCCAACGCGGCAGGTAAACAAACCGGCCCGGCCCGCCAGGGTGCTTACCCTGGCAGGCCGCATGCCAAAGGTTGCCGATCCCTGTTCTAGAACATACTCACTTAACTAATTACTGTCATGTCTCACGTTGCTCATCAGCATTTCTCAGCCAGGTAGGCTGTGATCCCTTTTTCATGAAATAAGCTTGTCTCTGAAGTGAAGAATAGTACGTCTCTCCTTGAAATTCCAGATACATCAAAATAGTTGTTTGATCTTTATTCATAAACCAGGTCCCCTCCTGCTGTATGTTTCTTTTTATAGATTTTTGCAATCTCGTGTCAATTTTGTAACCTTGATTAGTTGGTGGCTTCATATGCAGATAGACTTCCATTGTGAGCCACACAATGACTAGCTAGAGAAAGAAGCGTTTACTTCCCTGTAGCGGGATGGTCACCTGCTACGGCCCTGAAAGGGTTAAAGCCAGCCCTGGGAGAGGGCTGGGGCTGTGAGAAGGGGCTAGGCTGATGGGGAAGGCAGCCACAGCTGGGGCCACGCCCCAATCAGGTTGCAGTTGGCCCTATAAAAGGCCAGTGAGCCCAGAGCTTAAGAGACTCCCTCTCTAGCTTTTGAGAGGGAAGGACCTAGCTGCCTGGGAGCTGAGCAGGGACCTGAGGTAGGGCAGTGCTGGGGGAAAGGCAAGAGGGGCTGGGGAGCTCCAGCCTAACAACCCCCAAAGGCTGCAAGGCCTTGGGCGGGGCCTAAACCAGGTACTGGAATTGCAAAGGGGTAGCCCAGGGTTAGGCAGTGGCAGCAGGTCCTACCCCTCCTTACCAATGATGAGTGGCCATTACAGGCTGCCCCAGTGAGTGGGGCCTAAATGATTGGCAGTAGGCACTGAGGTAAGGTGGGATTAGGGGGTTGGGGGTTCCCTGAAGAGGGGAGACCCAGAGACTGAGGGGATACTGCTGGGGTAGAACCCCCAGATAAAGGGGCACTGGGGTCTGGGAGGGACACGGGGGCCAGCGAGTAGGGATGACACCAGCCTGCAGAGTGTGCTCCGGAGCTGGAAAGCGAGCCAATTCCCCGACCTCCAGCAGGAGATGCTGCAGGGGTGAGTCCCGAATCGCTACATTTCCCCCTCTGAACAGAATCTATCACTTTCTAGTCACCTGTCTTAACTTACATACCTTAAAACCAGAGTTTTCAGTATAGATACATAACTCCTTAAATATCATCCACACATACATTTTGCAATGACTGTGATGACCAGTAAGCTACTGGCTCGTGGTAGAGACCTTGCATGCCACCCTTTGATAAATTATTATGCATATACCAACCCCAGGGGATCCCTGTAAACCCCCTATACACCCTTTATGCCATCTGCCAGTTGGCACCTGGATCACACCAACATCATTATAGTTAGCTATATTTTGAGTTTTTGTTAATTTGTCACAACCTTAATACTGTATTTAAACTTGCTTTTGTATATTCAATTCCCTTGTTGGTTTAATAAAATGTAAGGAAAAACCCAAATGGAATTTTATAAAGAATGCAATTAACAAAGTTTTAAATTTCTATTATCACTTATTTACTCAGGAATGGTTTCCCTTGGTCATCTGGGCACCGTCAGTAAATACACCTCTACCCCAATATAACGCTGTCCTCGGGAGCCAAAAAATCTTACGTTATAGGTGAAACCGCGTTATATCGAACTTGCTTTGATCCGCCGGAGCGTGCAGCCCCGTACCCCCGGAGCGCTGCTTTACCGCATTATATCCGAATTCGTGTTATATCGGGTCACGTTATATCGGGGTAGAGGTGTATATAATTTATTTTTTACTAATAAAGATTTACCCAAGATAAACTGTTCCACTTGTTCCAATAGGTATTTTTTGAGGTACAAGACTACTGTATCTAATAATTATAAAAATCGGGGGGGGAGTTACTGTACCAACTACACACAACAGCTACATTTAATAATTCAATTTATTTTTATTTTTAACACTCAATTTAAGTATGTTATATTTCTTCATTTTGAGGGAGATTTTCAATACCACTGAAGAGAGGTAAGTATCCAATGCTCATTTGTGCTTCAGAAAATCTCCCCCTTCAACCATTTGGCTTGAACACAAAATGTAGTCATTGATAAATGTTTTGAATCCAAATAAGGACACTGGATTCTGTATACNAAATTTCTATTGTTATCACTTATTTACTCAGGAATGGTTTCCCTTGGTCATCTGGGCACCGTCAGTAAATACACCTCTACCCCAATATAACGCTGTCCTTGGGAGCCAAAAAATCTTACGTTATAGGTGAAACCGTGTTATATCGAACTTGCTTAGATCCGCCGGAGCGTGCAGCCCCGTGCCCCCGGAGCGCTGCTTTACCGCATTATATCCGAATTCGTGTTATATCGGGTCACGTTATATCGGGGTAGAGGTGTATATAATTTATTTTTTACTAATAAAGATTTACCCAAGATAAACTGTTCCACTTGTTCCAATAGGTATTTTTTGAGGTACAAGACTACTGGATCTAATAATTATAAAAATCGGGGGGGGAGTTACTGTACCAACTACACACAACAGCTACATTTAATAATTCAATTTATTTTTATTTTTAACACTCGATTGAAGTATGTTATTTCTTCATTTTGAGGGAGATTTTCAATACCATTGAAGAGAGATAAGTATCCAATGCTCATTTGTGCTTCAGAAAATTTCCTCCTTCAACCATTTGGCTTGAGCACAAAATGTAGTCATTGATAAATGTTTTGAATCCAAATAAGGACACTGGATTCTGTATACCAAGGGTGGGTTAATACACCCACCATTTCATTGCCAACAAAATTAAAAAAGGAAATTCCCCAGTTACCAGAGTTTCAGCCCAGAGCCCTTCGCCTATAGCTATGGCAGACTGAGCCAGCCTCCTTTGAGTGGACTGTACACATTAGTAGCTGTAAGGAATCAACTAACAACGTGACGGAGAATGTTTATAAAGTCACTAATTTCCAAGCTAATACCTTGGAAAATTACACATTCCGAGCTTCTTTAATACAGCTGAGGTGTCTTTAAAAAAAATGCAGGGAGGTGACTGCTCTCCTCCTCTAGGGAAACCCTGCAATCTGTAGCCCCGTTAAATACAGAACCAGATTAGGCCATGCCTAGACTGGGGATTTGCCCCAGTTACAGCCACTGCTATAGCTGCACCAGCGCACCCCTTAGTACTGAAAGAAAAAGCCACTATGTGCTCCCGGTGCTGGAATGTAGGGTCAGCTATTGGTGCAAATTGCTGCTTTCCTTGTCTGTCTTTGGGGCACACACCAGTGCAGATACGTTGGTACTTGGCCATAGCCTGAGAATTTGCCTCAATTCCAGCACAGCAGCGTAGACAGTGCCTTAGCTACAGCGGTGTTTGACCAGGCACGGGTGGGCAACATCATGCTTGAACAATGTCTCGGGAGCAGCTGTGTGGACAGGCTCTGGCACTCCTTCCTCTCTGCTAGTTTTCCAATAAGGCCAAGTTTAGGGCCACCACGTTTACTCACCGTTTGAGCTAAAGCAGAGGCCTCTGGAGGTCAGCACGTGCGAGGTCAACCCATGTTAAAACAATGTTCACACACGGGTTCGGGCGCCAAGACGCAGCTATGTTGCACACTCAGTCTCTGGCCCTGCTTGGAGGCACGTCCCGGGGGTGTGTGAAGCTCCCTGGGAGGGGTGAAGCCGGATTGGTCTCTGCCCCGGCGGGGGAGGGGGGTGGATGGATGAAGGCCCCTGGCGGCCCAGCGGCAGGTCCGCTGGCGGCTCGGCTCCACCCCGCTCGGGCGGGGCTGGAGCGGGACACACCTGGCGCGCCGCCCCTGGGCCCGCCCGAGAGCTGCCAGCTGTGGAGCGAGCCCGGCTCCTTCCCCGAGGCGCGGAGCAGCGGCCCCATGGCGCTGGCCGAGCTCTACACCCAGGTGAGCCGGGCGGGTGCGAGGCGAGTGGGGCTGCGGCGTCCCTCCAGCGCGGGGCCCGTGGCCGGCCGGGGCCCTGCTGCTCCCGCTGCCCCTTCCCAGCGGGCTGGGGGAGGGAGATGCCGCCGCGCTCAGGGCAGGGGCACCTGCCGCTCTGGGAATGGACGGAGGAAAAACGTTTTTGCGTGGGCAGGGCGAGCCGGATGTGCCTGGCCCCGCCGCGCCCCCAGCTTGGGGGCCGGGGCAGCACCAGAGGGTCCCTGGTCCCGAACTCGGGGCTGGGGGTGCTGCCGCCCCCATGGCTTGAAGTCCTATTAACAAACACCGAGCACATGGTTTCCATCAGCAACCCCCCCACCCCCATAAAAATTGTCCCTGCACCCCTGACTCGGGTTATACTTTGCTTTCAAAGTATGGGACTGGAGAGTAAATGCACAGCCTTGCCGACCCCAGTCCCTCAGAAATCGTGAGTCAAGCCCCCCAAAACCACGAGATTAAAAAAAACCCACACACACCTTTGGGGGTCTTTGGATCTGCCTTCTGTTTTTGTACTCTAGGCTTCACATCTACTAGCTTTTCTCTGCAACTCTGACAGCTGGAAAAGTAGGGGGAAATCCTGGCCCTTTTGGAGTCCATGGGAGTTTTTCCTTTGACTTCAGTGGAGCCAGAATTTCTCCCCCGCCCCCTCATTCTTTTAAACGAAAACTACCCTTCCCACATAATTACAGGACTCCAGGAACTGGGGCATTAAGAAAAGTGCCAGATATTGTGAGAGGCTGAATTTATGGTAGGCTGTTGAGATTAAAAAAATTTTTATAGGAAAATATCATGGTTTTCACCAAAGAGACTGGTTTTAATAACTAGCTATGATTTACCACTATCCTGGGACTGAACAGGGCTAGTAAACTGCAGGTTTCTGTTATATCTATAGGTTATTTATTAAACTAAAATAAGGACACTATCACTTAGAAAGGAGCTGATTATCCTGCGTGGATGATTCTTCAAGTCTGACTGCCTGCAGAATTGCTTTAATAAATAAACCAAACATTTACACAATTGTAAAGCGCTTCAGCTAGACAATAATAATGAAACAGAAGTGAAATGCTGTTGTGAATCATGAGACCTGGCTTCTGTTCCCAGTTCCTGACACTGAAGTGAGGTTTGGCAAGTCAGTCCACTTCCCTATGCCTCCTCTCTTTCCCCATCTATAAACATTATCCTCCTTTAGATCAAGTGCTAAGTGTTTATTATCATTATGATCACTTTACAGTTTGCATACTGTGGGGCCAGTTCTCAAGTCCAGTGAGTTTGCTTTGCCCTGGAGACAGAAAGTAGAACAGAAATCCAGGGGATCCCGTTTTGTGAGGGATTCCCCTTGTATGGAGGAATCCTTGGGTGCAGCTTCCTGGCTACCAGTGCATGAGCCACAGACTGCTATATCAGTAGCTGAGGACATTTTTACTTAAACCATGTTTATTTACTTATTACATTGTTAAGGTCAGAAAAGAATAAATAAGACTTAATCTTTGGTGACACGTTTTTATATTATTCAGCTCTGAATACTCAGACCTAAAAGACCTAAAGAAAGAAATCTTAATCTAAAACACATCCATAAAACCCACTCCTACAAATGCTTAAGTACATGCTTAACTTTAAGCATGTGTCCATTTAGTAAAGCATGTGCATAAGTATTTGCAAAATAAGACCAACAGCCATTGATAAGACAAGATGCAGTAGGAAACCCATGGAAGTTTTAACTTAGAATATTAAATCAATCTCTCACTCCCCTCACCCACTGATGTGGTTCAGTATATTGAACTGGTAGAAGTAGTGCTTCTTTAGACATATCTAAACCATATTGTGTTAGTCTTTAGTTATATCCAAGACCAAGACACAATCTGGCACAATTTGTACAAAATGATTGTACTTGCATTTGTAGTATATGTTAATTGGTATTCTGACTATGAACATATAGTTATATAGCAAAAAGTGAGACAGCCAGACATGTACAGAAAATTTTAGCATGACTAATGAGACAAAATATAATCAGCATCTAAGGAGCAGGATATGGGTAATATCCATATACAGCTCTATAGGACACAGGAATGCAATTAACATTTTTATGTAATTTGAAAAAGAAAAGTTAATAAGTTTCTGAACAATATTTCATCTCTTCTTGCTTCAATATAGAATAGAAGAAGAATGACGGATTTATTATTGCTTACTATGGGAAGGGCATCTTTAGGTTAAAGGCTGGCCAGCGACACTCATATATGTAGTTGTGTATGTTTTAATTTGTTTGTTCAAGTTAATGCAATTCATTCCAAGGGTATGCAGTTTGTTCCTCAGATTATTTTTAAAAGCTCTCTCATGTATCAGATATCATATATGTGAATTGAAGTAACCTAAGTAGGCTTTAAAATCCCTAAATGGGTATCATGGAAGAGTACTTTTATTTGAAACTTTTGATATTGTTGTATTTGGGGGCATATGAGGCATTATTTATGCAGAAGTCCCAACAAGCTAAACTAGTCATTCAGGCAATTCTGAAATAAGCATCTTGAAATACAGAATATCAGCTCTCAGCTTTGGGGTAAACTTTGAATGTAATTGGTCATTCATGAAGCTAAAGGGGAAATTTATTCTTCAAAATGTAAACTGAATTTTTTGTTTGTATAATTTACTTCCTGTTTTTTCCCCAGTCACTGTCATGGTAAATAATTTGTCTGTTTAACTTTTTTCTTTAAATAACCAAGGTAAACACTGTGTCTGTGTATTACTAACTTATAATCAAATATCTCTGTTCTGCCATAATACATAATGTTATTACAAGTTTAACTCTAGATGTCTGGACTGACTATATTTATTCATCTTATTACTTGCACAAAAGTAATTCTTCCTGAGTGGCTAAAATTCTTTTTGAGAAGCTAAAAGAACACAATCTGTTCTTGAATCCAGCATAGTGTCATGCAGGCGGGGGAAGACTGGGTGTAACTTTAACGGAGAATAAGTAAACTCTCTGTGTTTACTTGTAAGGTAGGGTTCAATTAAACTGACCTTAAGCTGGCTGGTTACATTTACCAATGGAGGCACCTGGAACTGCTGGGACACTTTCTGAAGAATACTTTGGTCACATGCTTTTTTTGTTCTTTACATAAGCATAGTTTAGTTTCTCACATATGATCACGCTCAATCTAGGCTAGGCAGTTTGATTATAATACTGTTGGTCTGGTTAGAATAATATTTATTGAAATGCTCTATTTTAGCATATGCAAATATGTATACAATATCTTAAATACCCATGAAATCAACATATGTGGCAGCGATAAAAGTGAAAGTAGCCTAGTATTTCAAGACAAGGAAATAGTTAAAATTTCTTCTTCGTATATCTTATTAAACAACACCTTTTATTTGGGTATAAAATGTATCAGTAATTTGATTTGGGGGTTATCTTTGATCGCTTAGGCAAAAATAATTTCACTACTGTGGATTGTAGTTGTTCAAGAAAGACTTCTGTGACTTTGCATATCATCTTAATAATATGCAAAATGTTCCTTATTTTGTGGGCATCACCAAACGGACTCATGAAGGGCATTGGAAGTTCGAAAGGTGTTCACCGAATGATATGTGTGGTACCATCAAGTTTCTTGATGATGGTTGTCAGGGGTCAGATGCAGGGGGAAAAGGTGGTGATACTCTTCTGAGCTTCACCCACAAAATAAACTCTGCCCATGCAAGTCACCAAAATAAGATGCTACTCATGAGATTATGCAGATATTCAAAATATGGTAGGTTCCATGAGGCTCCTTGAGCTTGCTCCCCCTTGAGAGGGATTGAATATGTCCATAGATTCTGGTAGGCTCCTGAGACACCACCTGATTAGAGGGAAAGTAGTAAGTAGTGGTATCTCCCAAACACCATCTCGTTTGTGGCATCCAAAGATGCCGATGTGTGACCCTCTCTCTCTCTCTCTCTCTCTCTCTCTTAAATGATAATCCCTGGGCATCTGAGCTAACACTTCACTGAGATAAATGGGGCACCTCACAGAACTATTTTTCCAGCTTCTCTGCAGACTTACCTCTGCTTCGTTTACACTCAATTCACATTGAGGTTTTCTTTGGCAGCATAAAAGCTAGACACTTACCCTTTTTTTTTTTTTTAATTAAAATTGTGATTCTGGAGAACAAGCTAGTGCCTTCAAAGAAGTACCTGCACCGCCTATGGTCTCATACCAGCTATTCCTGAGTCCTGGAAAGATGACTTGAAAAAGGGGAGATTTCAGACATGTTTTTATGTATCACATAGAAGCAAAAATGGTACAAAACCATTGTTCTAAAATCCTTTGCGGGTCATCTTTTAGAGAGTATTCCCATTAGTGGTCTTTTGAAAGCTTGGATGTCTCTAAAGCAGCTTGGACATAAGGATTCAGCCTACATGGCTCTCCTAGGGGTCACTGCTACAGAAGAGGAGGAGAGAAAACAGGGACTTGAACCCACTGACAGTAGGAGACAAATGGCATAAGGAAGTGGGAACGAGGCAGCTGAGCACTATATCCAGAGTAGCAGGAGGAAAAAAGTATCAGGGTGAAGTCTTGGTTCTATTAAAGTCAATGCGAGTTTTGTCATTGACTTCAGCGAGGCCAGGATTTCACTTCAGGGTCTCTGTAAACAACTGTTTAAAAAACAAGAACAAAAAATAATACTATGATGATTGTTTCTGTGCACGTTTCTCTTCTGGATATTCTGTCCAAAGAGGCACAGGGGATGAAGCAGAGCAGGTCCAAGGGAAGATGAAGTGAAGAGCAAAGGTTGACAATGATGTTTTCTGTCCTTTTTTTTTCTTTTCTCAAAAGAAAAAATAATTATTAAAGACACAGAAATGTGCATTATGGCTGGGATTTTCCAGTGAGCCCCTAAAGGAGTTAGGATCTAGATCCCACTAAAATTCATTGGAATTGGGGTCCTAACTCCCTTAGACACCTTTGCAAATACCAGCCTAAATACTTTATTAATGTTGCTTTTCCACGTAAGCAGTTGCAGCAGTTGTCGTAGGGATGTTATGTCATAACAAATTGGAAGAATAAAACTCTCTCTATTAAGATGTAGTTAGTACACAGTATGGAAAAAGATTTAGAAACCCTGCCTCAAGATTTTAAGAAAGGTAAGGGAAAACCAACAAATGGTCTTAATCTGCACCACAAAATGGAAGTGATTTCAGCATATTTTTTAACAGAACACCCATTATTTATTATGGTTTTATTTTTTATTTTTATTTACTGTTATATTAAGGGGATGTGGCAGAGAGAGATCTTTCAGGAAAGGGATGGTATAAGAGACCATCGGGGGACGGGGAAGGCCTGACATTTTCTGGAAGTAAACCCTGACAGTGGATCTTAACAGGATTGTCAGCTGTGGCATTATTTCATTTTGAAGAGTGTGTTTTTGCTATAAGTCCTAGAGCTGAGAATTTCAAAATCATTGCTACTGTTTTGGTCTCCGTATCATATTGACAAATAAAGAGGTACTGATCACAGAACTAAAAATTAATGGTAGCTGTGCTACAAGTGATCATGACTTGATAACATTTATAATGTGCAAATAGATTAAAATCCAGATCAGTTATATATATATATATATATAAATAAAAACTTGGTTCTTTAAAAGGGCCATTTTCGCAAAGTTGAAAACAATTATGAGCCAAATCAGCTGGGAGGAAGAATTTAACCAAAAATACGTGAGTGATGATTGGGAATTGTTTAAGAACACTTTTCTAGATGCCCAAAATGCCACAATCTCACAATTGAGGAAGAAGTCTGTATTAGTGGTTTAAAAACTGGCCTGGTTTAGCGGGGAAGTGAAGGCAACTGAAAAAAGAAGGATATTGATAAATTGGAGAGGATTCAGAGAAGAGCCACGAGAATGATTAAAGGATTAGCAAACATGTCTTATAGTGATAGGCTCAAGGAGCTCAATCTGTTTATCTTAAAGAAGAAGTTAAGGGGTGACTTGAGTACAGTCTATAAGAACCTACATGGAGAACAAATATTTGTTAATGGGTTCTTCAAACTAGCAGACAAAGGTATAATGCAAGCCACTGCCTGGAAGCTGAAGCTAGACAAATTCAGACTGAAAATAAGGTATACATTTTTAACTGAAAATTAAACATTGGAACAATTTAACAAGGGTTGTGGTGGATTTTCCATCACTGGCAATTTGAAAATAAAATTTGGATGTTTTTCTAAAGATCTACTCTAGGAATTGTTTTGGGGAAGTTCTATATCTTGTGTTATACAGGTGGTCAGACTAGATCGGGGTAGGCAACTTATGGCACGCGTGCCGAAGGCGGCATGCGAGCTGATTTTCAGTGGCACTCACACTGCCCGGNCTCAGGGGTAGGCAACCGAAGGCGGCATGCAAGCTGATTTTCAGTGGCACTCACACTGCCCGGGTCCTGGCCACTGGTCCAGGGGGACTCTGCATTTTAATTTAATTTTAAATGAAGCTTCTTAAACATTTTAAAAACCTTATTTACTTTACATACAACAATATTTTAGTTATATATTATAGACTTATAGAAAGAGACCTTCTAAAAATGTTAAAATGTATTACTGGCACGCGAAACCTTAAATTAGAGTGACTAAATGAAGACTCGGCACATCACTTCTGAAAGGTTGCCGACCCCTGGACTAGATCATCACAATGGTCCCTTCTGGCCTTGGAATCTATGAATCTATTAATCATTTTCTGGAACGTTAGTCTGATGCATAATGTGAATGCATCCTATCTTGTTATGCACAATAATACTTGTAGGAAGTATTACACATACGAAATCGTACTGTGTTCTCAATGTTACAACCAGCAAGTTTCTAAAGTGCAAAAAAAAAGTTCCATTACATGAGTACTCCATTAAAGTGTAAGATCTGAATTCTAATCTATGAAACTTTAAAGCTCTTTTTGCTATAGGATTTTTTTCTGTAATGGGTAAAATCTAGTCAGTGCTCAATTACTGAATACAAAAGTTTGAAAAGGAAAGTTTAGCAATTAGGAATGAATGATTTCAAATGTAATCAGCATTTCAAACTTTGGCATGTCCTTTTTGTTATGCTTCACTAATAAGTTGCTTGTTTGGTTCAGAAAATTATAGCAAGAACTCTGTTTTTTTTATAATTGGTAATTGTTCAGGATTTCATGTTGATGATATAATTAGTCTGGGTAAATAGCATTTTCCCCTGCACTAGAACAGCCAGTCTGCATTCAGAATATCAAAGCCGTTAATCAGTGCTGTCTGTTCCTTATTCAAATTCATTCAGTAGTATTAATTTTCAACATTTGCATTGGTTTCCACTAGTGAAGTCTGATAGTCATCTATGGTGGCCTATTTAAAATAAAGGGTTATCCTGATATTATTTCTCTTTTTTAATGTGGGGAGGAGGATGGGTGGTCTTTAAAGGCAAAAGCACAGCACTAGGAAACAGGAGACCAATCTGCTGCAGGACATAAATATAGGAGCTTCCATTGACTTCAATGGGAGTTTTATCCTGTGGCAGAAAAATAGGGCCCCAAGATCCTATTTTTGCCACTACCACATACCTTTTGAGAGATCTTAGGCTAGTTACTTAACCTCTCTGTGCCTCAGTTATCCCATCTGTGAAATGGGCACGATGATCCCTACCCCATACACATATTTTGAGGCTTCGGTGGGGTGGGGAGATTGCTCAGTGGTTTGAGCATTGGCCTGCTAAACCCAGGGTTGTGAGTTCAGTCCTTGAGGGGGCCATTTAGGGATCTGGGGCAAAAATCAGTACTTGGGTCCTGCTAGTGAAGGCAGGGGGCTGGACTCGCATGAACTTTCAGGGTCCCTTCCAGTTCTAGGAGATAGGTATATCTCCATATATTATTATTCTTTTAGTGTTTAGTGTTTGTAAAGTGCTTCAGGATCCTTGGCTAGAAGACATTATGGAAGTGTAGATTACTATCATGATACTGTATTTCTTATGTCACTCGCAGAATAGAAATAGAGATTTGATTGTTTTGTCAGTGGTTAGTTTCAATTCTTGTCTGGTTTCACACATCCGATTTAGTGGCAGTAATCAGGTAACAGAATGCCTCTTAGTTTAAATGAATCAGCAGAGGAAGGCAGTAGTGCTGTAAAGAGAGAGTCACACAGAAGCAAATTTGTAGAGAGATCATTTGTACAAAAGGACTTCTACATAATTTCTGTTCCCTGGCTGCTGTCAAAGAGATGTATACTTCAGATAAGAATTTTCCCGCCTTAGTCTGTTGCTAGTTTTGCTTGTTCTTTCAGTGAAGTCATAATGCTGTTGTGGTTAACATCAATCTGTTGCTATGGAGATGACTGTGATGTCATAAACAAAGCATTATGACTTCACAGTAGGAAGAACAGATGGTCTGTGCCAGAGCAAACTCCAGTATAAACAACAGAGATAATCAATCATGTCTTTGATAATTATTTAAAGTGGCAGTGGAAATTATTAGAAATGTAGAACGGCACTGATTCTAAATTGCATTCTCTAATAAATACAGTAGTTTAGCGAGAGAGAGAGAGAGAGAGTGTATGTACTCTATATTGATGGCAGCTGGACACACTCCTTCCACTTTTGTTGTATAACTTAAGTTTTATACTTTTAAGTGAGTGTTTATACAGGAACATCTGCACTGTTTAGTCCTTAGTCTCATGCCTAAAGCATATTTAAGATATACAGGTATCACAGCAAGTTGTTAATACTTTGCACCTAAGTAGCAGTATTACTTTTGAGGAGCTCAGAACACTTCAATAAACATTGTTTCACAACTCTTCTACAAAGAATTTTGTTCAATTCTTTAAACATATAAAGACATCCAGTTCAGCAGCTCACATCAAGCGTAAGGTGTTTTTAGGGCAGAATGCTTTAACTCCAGGGCTGAGCTAAAATCCCTAAAGTGTGAAAGATTCCTGCTGAACCAGCTGGCCTTATGGGAGCTAGCTGGCTGGCTGTAAATAGGGAACCCATCCAGCAGGCTTTGAAGTCTGTCTTCAGGGACCTGAGAGATTATTCTGTGGAGTTTGGTCTTTAATCATATAAAAAGAAAAGTAACTGTGTAGGTATTTTCTTTTGCAAAATGTTTCCTACGTTAAATCTCCCCTTACATGGTTTTAAGGAAGTGATCATGTAAATCCTACAGAATAAGACTCTGGACTTGTGTAATACTTACATACTTATAGCAAAAAGAAACAGGAGTACTTGTGGCAGAGATACTTGTGCATCCTCCTTAGAATCAGAGCTTCTGCAGTAAGCACGATTTTACTCTCTTTTCAGTGTCCTAAATTGAGAGTGCTCTGCTTCCTGCTTAACTCGAAAGTCTGAGCCAGCACCGCTGAGATCTTTGGATAATTGAGGTTACACTGTATAGCTCTTTTACAAATATAATTAAAGCACAAGGCATTTGCCCATGGTAAAACAGTAAGTCCATAGTGGAACCAGGAATAAAACCTAGGAGTCCTGCCTCCAAGTCCTGTATTTTAACCATTAGATCACATTCAAAAAAATATCTGGAAAATGTATTTTTAAGATAGTCTGTTCCTTAAATAGCATTAGAGTTAATGCTTATCTTATTCTGCTGTTGTAGTACAACAGGGTTTGGATCCCTGACAATGAAGAAGTTTGGCAGTCTGCTGAAATCACAAAGAACTACAGAACAGGAGACCATGTGCTTCACCTACTATTAGAAGATGGAACTGTAAGAAAAAATAGACATAGTTATTTTAATTTTTAATGAGAGGCTGGATTAGATCACTGGTCTGTGTAGTCCAGTATGTTGTTTCTGACTGTGGCCAGTACGATGTTCTTGATTTTCTTGCAGTCTTAGGATTTTCTAGCCATTAAAACTGTACAGTAAGTAGCAATCCCCTAAAAAAATGTAAAGACCTTAATTTTACCATCCAGTGCTTGTCAGTGTATGCCCCCATTGCACTGACAAGGGAAAATGGAGCTATGCCAATTATGGTGTTAGCTGAAGAGCTTGTCCATACTTTTTTTGTAAACTCATTGCTTTAGTATATGATTTATAGTACATATGCAGTAGAACCACACTGTTATGAACCTCTAATTTGTGACGCTACTTTTTTCCAAAATACATCGTGAACACCTCCCTAGCCTGAGAATGAGTTATTCTATGTTTCTCTGATTGTCTGAGGTGCAAGGACAGAGATGGGAGTGAAGCTCTTTGTAAGTTGTTATACTGCATCCATCACCTTGGTATCTGTGCAGCTTACACATTTGTTTATGTGAACACAAGAAGATTACTATGTTTCTCTTTCCTTTCCCCATTTTATAAGGACTACTTTTAAATAAATGTGATATAAACTGAGTTATTGAAGGAAATATAGGTCAGAAAAGGGGGGGGGGGAGGGTTACATTTTTTCAAAGGGCAATGAGGTCCAGGGTTATTCTGAGCTCTTTGGGAAGCACGTTCCACAATCATGAGCCAGTTGCCTCTCCTGCACACACATGTCACTCTTCAGGATGACAGTTCCATTGTTCCAATAGAACATAGCTGTCATGCAAGGACATGATCATATAGAACAAGGGGCTTTCTTGGGGTATTTGGGTCAGTCCCACAGAGGGTTTTGAAGATTAGAGCCCAGATTTTCTAGGACTTGGTGGGGAACAAAAAGGTAACTTTATCTCACCTTTATGTTCCCCACCTAGTCAAAGGTTCGCGATAAGTTAGAACTGTCTTTAGAAGCTAACTTAAGACCAGCTGCCTGTAAGACCATAGGCCATTCCAGCATCTGGGACAAACTGGAAAAAAGGACACTCCAGCTACACTCATGCTCCCTAAATTGCATTTAAACTACTGCAGAGTTTTTATGTTTAATTTAAACCTCTAATTCTCTGTATTGATTGAAGAGGCTTCATGTAAAAAACACTTGGTATGTATCAGTACAATATTTTAGAGAGAGAGGAAATAAGCCTTTATTTTTATGAGACATTGAGGGGCCCCATCTTGCATTCCTTGTACACTAAAATGACCATGGATGTCATTGGAAGTTAACTGGTGTTCACAGAATGCAAGATCAGACACTGATCCATCATCCATGCAACAGTTAGGACAAAGGTAGCCAAAAAGTTCAATATGTATTTACACTTGCGTTTCATGTAATTTGTATTGTCAGGAATTGAATTACCCTGTTGATCCAGCACCTTTGCCACCTCTACGAAATCCTGACATACTTGTTGGTGAAAATGACCTCACAGCACTTAGCTATCTCCATGAACCTGCTGTTCTACACAATCTTAAAGTTCGTTTTGTGGAGTCGAAACTTATCTACACTTATAGTGGTACGTAAAGACAAACCCAGGCTGTCAGATAAATGATTAAACTAAAATTTTAAAAAGTTTAAATCTTTGCTGCTGAAAGTACAAAAGGATCAGAATTATGTTTCCCTGAAATCTGTTAATTAAGTTTCTTGAAGCCAGGGTGATTTATGCATGAGTAAGGACTGATCCAGTGATCAGGCCCCTGCGTAGTAATTAGTTCAGATACGAATACTTTTACTACACAGCAATTTAGTAGTGGTTGCTAGTTTTCAATACCTTACCTTTTGTTAGGTATTGTATAAAATGGGATGATACATCTGATTTTGTACTGTGTATTTTTTCATAGGAATCATTTTGGTTGCAATGAACCCCTATAAACAGCTGCCAATATATGGGGATGCCATTATCCATGCATATAGTGGGCAGAACATGGGGGATATGGATCCACATATATTTGCTGTGGCAGAAGAGGCTTACAAACAAATGGCAAGGTACTGTATGTTTTCATTTAACACTTGTTTCTTCTAAAATATAATTTAAAAATCTCATGGCAAATACTATTATTTTGTTACATTAATTGAATTTTGTTTTGTAAATGTCCAAGCAGCTAAGATTCCTTTTGTCTGGATAATTTCAAGCAGCCCACCCACAAAGACAAGAGAACCTTGTAACCTCTGAGGAAAGGTGCTGAGGGGTAAAGAGTTTCTGGAACTTACACCTCCTTCTTAATACCTGTCGCGGGGAAAAGACAAAGGTGGACCTAGCTCAGTGATTTGTGTTGACTACAGCCTGCAGGGGACAAACCAAACAGGAGAAGCCAAAAGACCAAGGAGAAGATGAAAGCTGGCAGTGGTGCTGCTCACAATAACATTTACTCCATGCATATATATATTTTTAGACTAGCAAGATATTTAAAATCTCCTTCTTATCATTCTGTTTTAGAAACAACAGGAATCAGTCTGTTATAGTCAGTGGAGAATCAGGAGCTGGAAAAACTGTGTCTGCTAAGTATGCTATGAGATACTTTGCCACAGTGAGTAAGTCAAACAGCAATGCGCATGTGGAGGATAAAGTACTGGCATCCAACCCAATAACAGAGGTAAATTTAAGGATGTATAAGTAAAGGGGCTTTATACTCATTAAAGGCTGAATCCTGAAAGCTGCTGAGCTCCTATGGTAGAAGTCAATGAGCATCCAGGTATTCAAGTAACTCTTAGTAAACTATATACATTTTAAGAGCCCAGTCCTGTGACATGCTCTGCTACATCAAAAATATTCAAAATATACGTGCACTTTTTTCCATGTCACAAATATGTTTAATTTTCTTGCAAATGTGAAGTATTGAGTATAATGTATATACCGGTAACTATCCAGTGGGCTATACCTATTGTTTTATTGCAGTTTTGTGCTGTCACACTTTTCATGTCACCATCTTCCCCTTTAACCACCTTTTCAAAAACTAAATTCCTTCTTTTCTGACTGGAACCATCTGTAATAACTCAGCAACAACACTATCTAATGTGGGCGTTAATGGATAATTGTAGGTGGTCTTGAACTCAGTCTAGGTGATGGCAGATAGAAATCCATATTAAGTCATCCAAATCACAGGTCTGATTTTTCGAAAGTTCTGAGCACCCACATCTCTCTCTAATTTCTGAGTGAGATTAGAATCTCAACATCTCTGAAAATCAGGCCACTTTATTTAGCTTCTATATTTTGGAACCCAAACTTGAAAATGTTTGCCTTTATCTTTTTATGTATATTTGAAATGTAAATTTTCAAATTGAGAGAGAGACACAAACAGACACACACACACACACACACAGCATCACAAAGAACTTTTGAAAAATAAACAAATTTTTGCATATTGCAGTATGTGGGGGGTTGTTTTATTATTTTGTCTGCAACAGCAGGAAAGATTCTTGGATATATGGTTACAGGAGGAAAAGAAGTGGGTGGTTTTGTAGTTGTGGGTAGAAAAAGGTTGAGACTCCCATCCACAAGGGAGACTTATTTATTTTAGTGCTTAGTTTGTATACAATTGCATTTAATATATACATGTTACATTATTTGTCTAGAGACTGAGTCTAATTTCCAGACTTGGGCCTCATAATAGAACATCCAAATCCCATCTCTGGATGTTCAGATTGATCCTTCGACGCACAAAACTTTGGGCATTTATGCAAGNGGGAGGGAGAAGGAGGCAGAGGACTCCTGCATTGCCTCCTTCCAGGCACCGCCCCCCGCAGCTCCCATTGGCCGGGAACAGGGAACCGCGGCCAATGGGAGCTTCGTGGGAGGTACCTGGAGGAGTNATGAATGATTCTGTTGACACAAACTGGGCATTAAAGAGGTTCACCATGTTAATAGGCTGTAGGCAATGCGAAAACCACACGCAACGATAATAGCAGTCGGTTCGGGAAGTACACTGAAATCAGTTTTGATCAGACACACCAAATCATTGGAGCCAACATGAGGACGTACCTGCTTGAGAAATCCAGAGTTGTCTTTCAAGTAAGTGAAATAAAAGTTTAAAAAGCCAACTTCCGTGAAATTACTGTTGTACAACTCTTAACTTTGTTAGCATTATACTAAAAGAGGTAGGTGAAGTATTGCATAATTTGTATTAATCTTACTGTGTACCTTTGTTTGGAATAGGAGACCAATGTTATATATATATATATACACACACCGTATATACTCGTTCATTAGCCCGTTCATTTATAAGCCAACCCCCCCCAAGATGGTTAGGTAAAAATAGCAAAAACTGTATGACCCTTTCATAAGCCGACCCTATATTTCAGGGGTTGGCAAACTTTGGCTCCTGGCCCGTTAGGGTAAGCCACTAGTGGGCCTGAACGTTTTGTTTACCTGTAGTGTTCACAGGCACGGAACCCCTCAGCTCCCAGTGTCCGCTTCCTGCAGCTCCCATTGGCTGGGAACGGTGAACCGCAGCCACAGGGAGCCGAGGGACTCCATGCCTGCAGATGCTCCAGGTAAACAAAACGATAATGTATTCGATATTCAATTCAATGATGCCATAGAGTTTAAAATCATCACATTTTGGTGTAGACCCGTTTATAAGCCGATCCCTGCTCTTTGATGTGTCATTTTTTCACCAAAAATATTTGGGTTATGAACGAGTATATACGGTATATTCCTTCTCTGCTTACACCATATGGAGGAGAGCAGAAAGGCTCTGATCTCACAGGGGAAAAATGTAGTGAGACATTATGTTCCCACCAATATGTTCCCACCAATATCACCACATTGTTGTTGTTCTCCTCTCCAAGCCACAAAAATATGTCTGCTCCGTGTGGCCGAGATGGGGCGGGGCCAAGGGAGGAGGAGGAGGAGTTGGGAGGGATCAACTGCTCTGTGCAGTACACTGGCCTCTCTGGGCAATGGAGCTTATTTTGAGTCATTCCTAATAGTGGCATAAAAATTAGAATTTACTACGTGGCTTGTGTAGATTTTGAAATTTTATATTTCAGATTGCGGTTTAGAGCTGACTCTTGCAAGAGAAGGAATGAATGTGCATGGGCTGTGTTTTATTTGCATTGTTTAAGAAATAATGTTCATGATATTAGAATACACAATGGAAATGAATCTGAGGCATTTGATAAGGGCAAAATTTTCCTGCAAGTTTACTTAACTGAAATTAACATTATTCCTTTGTTCAATTAGTTTAGATGGTACAGCAAACCGTAATGTAACTTATTTTCCCCTAGCAAAACGTGTGTTGCTTCATTCTCAAATTACAAGTTGTCACACTGGAGACTTGGCTAGATTAAGTCACTTATTTGGACAGGTTTAAGTGGAAGATGAAAGTAGATACTTTGAACCCTCTCAGGTACTGTGGCAATGGGCTATCTAAGTACTTAGATAGACTGCTCTCTAAACTGAATAGTTTGAGCCATTGACAAACTCAGGCACTGTCCAAGCTACAACAATGTTAGAAAACTTCTATCCAAAGTGAGATTTTGGGAACTTGGTTAGCAAAATTTCCACTTCCCACTTTCGGAAGCCATGTTGTTTGTTCGGGGTGGCATAATCAATTGAAATTCTTCTCTTATAATAAAAGTTAGATATAAGTGATCAAAGATCTCATTAATTTTAGATACCTTAAATGATCAGATGGATTTTTTTATTTGCCCTGATAATAAAGCCAGTGTTAATAGAAGCACTTTAGAAACACAAACTTTTTTCAGTAACACATAATAGGTGACAGGTTTCAGAGTGGTAGCTGTGTTAGTCTGTATCAGCAAAAACAACGAGGAGTCCTTGTGGCACCTCAGAGACTAACAAATTTATTTGGGCATAAGCTTTCGTGGGCTAGAACCCACTTCATCAGATGCATGAAGTGAAAAATACAAGAGCAGGTATTTTTCACTTCAGGCATCTGATGAAGTAGTTCTAGCCCACGAAAACTTATGCCCAACTAAATTTGTTAGTCTCTGAGGTGCCACAAGGACTCCTCGTTGTTTTTACATAATAGGTGAAATCTTTTCAAGGTTAAATTAACAAAACAGGTTGTGGTTAACACTAAACTTTGGGATGGAAAAATTGTAGCATTGTGGAATCTTATTTAACCTATTTTTCTAAGGCTCTAATCCTGCAAACACTTATTAATATACTTCACTTCACTCTCATATATGTAAAGTTAAATGTGTGTTTATGTGTTTGCAGGATCAGGGCCTAATTATGTGTCGGTCATTATTGTATTGTGAAATAATGGTGCTAAATAGCATGGAAAATATCTGGTGGTTGGTTAGCTGGTTTTTTGTTTTTGTTTTGTTTTTTTTTACAAAAACACACAAAATGTTGTATTGCTTGCTTGTAGTTGTGTTTATAACTTCTCAGATATTCAGAACAGCTACCTCTGTACATCTGTTACCTAACAGATGGTTATAAAAAATAGTTTTGAGAGCTTTCCACTTTCTGTGAATAGTGTTTCAGTTAGCACTCCCAAAGGAAGCAGTGCACATTACTATATTTGCCAGCCCTTGTTAGTTTTTTAACTGAATCAATTATTAAATTAACAGTTTTGGCAAAGAACTCTGCATGCTGACATGAAGTTTGGAGAGGAAGCGCACTTGGTTTTGTCACAGCCAAGGTGCTTGCTGAATTCTAAAAGCATGTCCATTTTAGCATAGGCAATGTTTGACTCAAACTAGATTGCAATAGAATTTACACTTGGATAATCATTCACTCTTCTACAATTATAGTCAAATACCAAATGTTTTCCGTGTTTATTTTTCTTTCTCCGGTATCATGGTTTTCTTTTCTTTCATTTGCAGTCAGAGAATGAACGAAATTACCACATATTCTACCAGCTGTGTGCTTCTGCTCTGCAACCAGAATTTAAGCATCTTAAATTGGGTATGTCTCAAGAAAGTAAACTATTCTTCACCTTTGCAGTGTTACATTTTAAGGGTAGGATTTTCAAGAGCCCTAAGTGTCTTAGAGCACAAATCTTATTGACTTTCAGTGTGACCTGTGGGCCAGCGTGTATGTCTACACCACAATAAAAGTCCCACGGCATGACTGCGGCTGGCCCATGTCAGCTGACTCTGGCTCATGGGCCTCCTACTCCATGGTTATAAAATTGCAGTGTAGACATTTGGGCTCAGGCTGGAGCCTGAGACTTCACGAGAGGGGCAGGTCTCAGGGCCCAGGCACTGCAATTTTTAGCCCCACAGCCCGAGCCCTGCGAACCTGAATCAGCTGACCCAGGTTCTGAGACTTGGTGCCACAGGTTTTTCATCGCAGAGTAGACCTATGCTAAGTTGCCTAGGATTTGAGCCTTTTTACTGTAGTCAGTGGCAAAGCTTCCAGTAACTTTAGAGGTGCAGGATCAGGTCCTTAAGAGTGTGATTTTTAAAGACACCTAACACTTTATTTAGTGAATATGCTTGTGAAGGATGCTATATTGACAGTCCTGGGGAGTGAAGGCTTCTTTATTTGTCCACAGAGCAATGACATGGTAAAAGCTCCATGTGAGCTTAAACTGCAATCTGGAGGACCCAGCCTCGAGCATAAAATGGTAGTTCATCTCCCTACGAATCAATCCTTAGCCCTCTGTTAAATTTCCAAAAGGGGTGCCGGTTAGTGTCAGTTGTACTGGTTTTGTTATGTGGATTCCTGTTTATTTTGGAAGTACACTAAGACCATGAGCTCATTTTAGAAGAACTATAACAACTTTCACTCCATTTTCATTCATATCTACTGACTTATTGATGAAAGACTCTCTGTCCCACTACCAAGTACATTAATTGTTATAAGTTTTACTTTTCATCTGTAGGGCATGCAGAAGAATTTAATTATACAAGAATGGGTGGCAACACTGTTATCGAAGGAGTCGATGACAGAGCAGATATGATGGAGACCCAGAAGACATTCACTCTACTAGGTAAATGAGAATACTTGGCAACACATATTGATAAATTAGCAAAGTGAGCTTGGCTCTGAAATGACCAATGACAAACAAGTTTTGAAAAAAACTAGGGAGTATGTGTAGTAGTTACCTGCGGAATTTGTTTGTGGCACTGCTGTTTTGCTATTTGGTTTAATGGGACTTGGCAACATCAACTGGCTATTAGCAATTGGTCTTCATTGTTAGTGGTATAAATTACTTAGAGCTAGAGTCTGACTAGGCCTCAGGCTGGCATGCAGTGGAGGAAAGGGAGTAAGGAGTCTTCCTACCCTCTTGTGTGATCTATTGAAGGGAAAAGCAGAACTGACCCTGCAGCACTCAGGAGAATACAGGGATTTGTCCATAATTACTTCTCTGGGGATGGGGAGGGCAGAGAGTAGGCAGAGCTATAGCTCTGCACAGCAGCCAGCAGTGTCTTCACCAAGTCCTTATAGAATCGCTAATGATTATATACAGTATTGCAAGTATTCCTAGATCATGCTTTTTATTAATGGATGTTTTTATTGCTTTGAGTATTTCAAATGAATAGGGATTTTTTTAAGGTCTGAAGGAGGATTTTCAGATGGATGTTTTTAAAATACTGGCGGCCATCCTACACTTAGGCAATGTGCAAATGACAGCTGTTGGTGATGAAAAATCTTCAGTCAGTGTAAGACATTCGCTCATTCAAATATTTGAATAATTTTATTTGGTGGGTCATTGCCAATCCTTTCATATCTCCCCCAGCTACATGTCATGTCCTTCCTTTATCTCTATGTTACAGACTGTCTTGGGACATCCTACCTTGTAAGCATTCTTTGCCAAGACTCTGTGTAAAAAATACTTGGTCTCAAATGTGGGGTGCATAAAGCAGCCCTAAACCTGGCAAACTAAGGCCACTTTGGGATTCCTCCTGCCTAGCAGAATCCTCAACTGGTATAGAAGCATGATGGTGGTGTTTATGCCACTCCCCTTCCTCACTCGTGGCATAAAGGGGCTGAACAAAGGGAAGGTGTGTGGCTGAGATGTCCCTGCATCCAGCTGATCCCCAGCTGCTGGAATGACCCCTTGGGGCTGTTTGCAGCCTCTGCAAAACTGGTCAGCCTCAAGGCCATTCAGATTTGTGCGATGGGACCACACCAGCACTTGGTGATCCCAAGGTCACGGAAACCATAAGACAGGTTAAAGCCACCTATGCTGTCCCCAGCCCATATGAGGTGCAGTTTAATTGATCCATCCCTGGTTGTATAAATGGTCCTCTTCAGCAGTGCTTATTCTAGAAAAATGTCTATTGACATCAACAGGAGTTTTGCCTGTGTAAGAAGTGCCTGTGTTATTAAAAACCAATTAAACCAAACCAACAATCATAGGTTGAAATCCCAACCCCAATGAAGTTGGTGGCAAGGGTTCCCATTGAGTTCAATGGAGCCATGACAAAATCTTAGCCTTAGTAATAATCCATTAGTTATAACTTTTCATAAGATCTAGTAATGTTTATTTTTCTTCTTTAAAGCTGGAGGATAAACATCTCAATATATTCTGTGAACTTCTGGATTTAGACAATGACAAAGTGGCACAATGGTTGTGCCACCGAAAAATTATCACTACCTCAGAGACTGTAATAAAGCCTATGACAAAACTCCAAGCTCTTAATGCAAGGGATGCTTTGGCAAAGAAGATCTATTCTCACCTGTTTGACTTCATTGTGGAAAGAATTAACAAAGCTTTGCATTTTTCTGGAAAGCAGCACACTTTTATTGGTGTTTTGGACATTTATGGGTAAGATTATCTCTGGTGAAAAAAATTATTTTCAGATGATACAACTCTCCTCTGTTTTCCAGTTCTTATTCCTACATATCTGGGAAATATGATGCATTTCCTACAATGAATTGGCATCCATTTAATCAAAAGGATGCAGTCTTCTGCGCCATAAAATCTTTTGCATGAAGGGCAATGGGAACTTCTTATTTTGATGAATATCAATATCTCTCTCTCAAGGTGACATTTGATCTTGGATTTAGTACATCGTAGGCCATTGGTCTTTGATATTCACCTTATCAGAAGTAAATTTGGGGAAATCAATTTAAAGTTGTATTGTCACTTTGAGATGGGATGATGCTCCTCTAATGGCTGGATACATTAGCTTTAGGGTTGCTTTGTTCCGCCATTGCAACACAGAGCAGCCCCATTACACACCAGGGTTTTGGTCATTATGTCTAAGACCTTGTCTACACTTGCAGCGGTGTGTAGAGTACATATAGCTACATACTGCAGTGAAAGGCAGGCTGTGTCAACTCTCACTGCGGTGTGTAGCTATATGGGGCAGTGAAAGTTTCCAGCAGTGGGAGGCAGCAGGGAAAGGTTCTGGAAGGGGGAGGCAGTGAGGAGAGGAGACTTTCCCCGCTGCTGGAGTCTTTCGCTGTGGAGGGGAAAGGCTCTGGCAGCAGGACACTACACTGCTAAAAATAGGGTTAAAATAGCAGTATAGGCATGGGAGGCTCTGCTTGAGCGTGTAGAGCGCTGTGTAGGGTATATTGCATAGGGTTCAGGCATGTAGGACACTCTACTCCGTTAAGCAGTGCCTCACCATCTACTCTGCTATTTATACCCAGGCTAGCTGGGCGTGTGATGTCTGTACTGTACAGGCCACCGTAAGTGTAGACCGCCGCTAAGAAACCGAAAGTTTAGGAAGTAATTTCCTTATAAGCAGCCATTTTCTCTCAAAGTCCCATAGGGACATTAGCACTCACTTTTAAGTGATCATGTATTTATTTTTTTTCTCCTATCTAATAATATCTTCCCCTAATTTTTAAAATGTATTTCAGATTTGAAACTTTTGATGTGAACAGTTTTGAGCAGTTTTGCATCAATTATGCTAATGAAAAACTGCAGCAACAATTTAACCTGGTATGTATGTATATTTTGCTGCAGTTGTATGTGTTGATTGGTGTCTTTTTTGTAAAGATTAGCAATACTTAGAAAAGAGATTTTCTTGCACTGAAGTATATGTTACACAAATATTTTACCTAACCATTGTTTTCCAAATGCCTATATTTTGTTCCTGAGTTAACATGTACTTTTCATAATGTTGACATTTTTCATTAATAGCACGTCTTTAAACTTGAACAAGAGGAGTATATGAAGGAAGACATCCCATGGACTCTAATAGACTTTTATGACAACCAACCAGTCATTGACCTTATTGAAGCTAAAATGGGCATTTTAGAGCTGCTAGATGAAGAGTGCTTGGTAATTTTAAATTTTTTATGCTTATGAACTGGTATTAAAACATTTCTACAGGTTGTGTTTCAGGCAGAATTTGTGGTTTAAACCATATTATAATTCCTTTTAAATTAAGAAGGTGAGCACCTTGCTGATGAAGTGATCATTCTCTGAACCTTTGTAATCTTCTAAAGTTGTAAAGAATCTCTATTTGATTATTTTAGTTTAAAACCATTTGCTCTCTTGTTAATTTCTTTTCTTATTCTTCATAAAATTCAAGCTTCCTTGCCTCACTTTCAAGCACTCCCTGATTGTACCAGACCTACATCTCTGCCCTCTTCTCCTTCTACCCACCCTGTGCACCATCTAGGCTTTTCTTCTCACCATTCCTCTCCCTTTTTCTTTGCCCACTTCTGACTCCATTTTTCCTTCCATTCTGCCACGTACCTCTAGAGGCCATTCCTCTAAAAGGGAAAGGATGGCCTTAGAGGTAAAGGACAGGCGTGGGAAAGAGAATCCAAAGTGATTGTGTGACCTTGGCAAGTCACTTTTGACCTGATGTTAGATGGGGTGGGATCTGAGTTACTACAGAGAATTCTTTCCTGGGTGCTGGCTGGTGAGTCTTTCCCACATGCTCAGGGTTTAACTGATCGCCATATTTGGGATCGGGAAGGAATTTTCCTCCAGGGCAGATTGGCGGAGGCCCTGGAGGTTTTTTGCCTTCCTCTGCAGCGTGGGGCCTGGGTCACTTGCTGGAGGATTCTCTGCACCTTGAGGTCTTTAAACCACAATTTGAGGACTTCAATAACTCGGGCATAGGTTAGGGGTTTGTTACAGGAGTGGGTGGGTGAGATTCTGTGGCCTGCGTTGTGCAGGAGGTCGGACTAGATGATCATAATGGTCCCTTCTGACCTTAAAGTCTATGAGTCTATGAGAATCCAATCCATGCATAGGATGGTAAAAAGTTACTGATCAAGCCCAGTGATTCACCCAATTCCATTCTCTTGGCCTGATTGTCATAGATCTCTTGGGCAGCTAAATTATGCCTTATTTGGAATTATGTTGCCACTGCCCTTTCAGAACAGGGAGCAGTGTTCATGGCAGGGAGGTCTGCCTGCCCCCAGAACTCTCTCAGGTTATGTACCGGGGCTGCTTTATAAGACCCTGTTTCTTCTTAAAATGGTTTGCCCAAGTGAATTTCTGGCTATTCTGAAAGAGATTAAAACTCAGATGCTGTTTATCATCACAACACATTGTATATCTCTTGCTTGAATAGCATTTATTGGTAGTAAGTAGCTTCCTCATTGTTAACATTCCAACAGTATTTTATTAAACAGCCTCACAGCTTGCTTTTTTATAGTTACCTCAGGGGACTGATGAAAATTGGCTTCAAAAGCTATATAATAACTATATCAACAAGAACCCATTCTTTCAAAAGCCCAAAATGTCAAACACATCTTTTATCATCCAGCACTTTGCTGATAAGGTAGGTGTATATTTTACTGTATTATTTCACCATTTTTCAACCAGCATAACATTCAGAAAGGAAAAAAATCTATTAAAATGGAATTGTACATGTGCCATCTTTATAAGCTGTATTCAATATACGTTATTATTTTATTATATATTAGCTATGGGTAAGGCTGCGTGTCTGTCACGGAGGTCATGCAAGTCACAGATTCCATGACTTTGTGACCTCCATGACTTCTGCAGTGGCCTGGCTCAGGTGCTGGCTCAGGAGCTGGCTCAGGGGGCTGGGGTGCAGGGCAGTGCTTACATCGGGGTTGGGGGCTCCCTGGCTCCCACCAGCATATCTCTGCAGCTCCTAGGTGGAGGGGCCAGAGGGCTCCGTGCCTGCAGGCCCTGCTCCCGCCGCTCCCCTTGGCTGCAGTTCCCGGCCAATGGGAGCTGCAGAGCTGGCGCTTGTGGTGGGAGCAGCGTGCAGAGCCCCCTGGCCTTCTCTCTCCCTAGGAGCTGCAGGGACACATGGAGCTGGGTAGGGAGCCTGCCAGCCCCACCAAGTTCCCCCGCACCCCCCAGTACCAGCGGGGGTCCCGGGCCGCACGCCACTGCCCGGCCTCCCCCCCAGCACTAGCAGGGGTCCTGGGCCACCACCCCCAGTACCCATGGCACCCCAGGACTTGCCCCCACAGAGTACCCCTTCTCTCTCTCCCCCCCCCCCCCCCCCCCCCCCCCCCCCCCCCNCACGGACATGTCATGGGCCGTGAATTTTTGTTTACTGCCCGTGACCTGTCCATGACTTTTACTAAAAATACCCGTGACTAAAACGTAGCCTTAGCTATGGGCCCACAGTGTGCTGTACAAACAGATAGGAGGATAAAGTCCCTGTCCCAAAGAGCCCACAATCGTAAGTTTGTGAGCATAAGACCAAAAACTTCAGACTAAGGTTGCAGAAAAGGCATACAACGTACAAGCAAAATAGTCAGGGTTCCAACTGAGACACATCCAGTTAGTCCCATCAGGTTTTATTAGTATCTTTATTTTATTTATATTTGAAACTTAGTTTTCAGTTTCAGGGGCCACTTAGAGTTTAAGTCCAGGGGAAATGAGTAAGAGAAGGCAGTAGATAAATGAGAGGAGATCATTAGAAGGACTGTCCAACCTCAATGTGCATGATAACCTTAAGATACGGTGGTTAGCTGTCAAGGAGGTGTCCTCTGATAACTATCGAGAACACTGAAGGCTGCTGAATGTGGTAGCTGGGGCTTTATGCAGTTCCTAATCAAAACAGAAGAAAAATGCAACTGGCTGCATATTGGGCCAGTTTGCCCAGCTCTTACAACTGCAGGTTATACATCTGGCACAATGCAACTGATAAAGGCAGAATTTTACCTACAGTGGTTAGGAATAATAAAAATATTGGACCATGTCTTTGAGACCAGCCCATCTGCACCCAGTGCCGCTGCCCAGGGGTAAAGGAAATTCCTTTCATTAATTTTTCATGTTGTTGCCGTTATGATTACTAATTTCACTTTTTTGTACAGGTAGAGTACAAATCTGAAGGATTTCTGGAAAAAAACAGAGATACAGTATATGAAGTATTGATTGACATTTTGAGAAACAGCACGGTTAGTAAATTTTTCATGGCTGATTATTCTACTAGAGATACCAGAATTCTTGTGTAATATGAATAAAGGTTAAGATGAAAATACTTTGATCTAATGTTATTAAATTAAAAATGCTATACCTGAAAACTCTTGCAATGGATCTAAAATAATTCCAAACTGTATACTTTTAATTTCAAAGTGACACTGCAAGTTAAAAGAACACTGTTTAGACTGATTCTTACGTATAGTTGCCCTGCAAGTTAATATTTTTAAGTATTTTTGTATAATGTTCTTCATAAACAATCTTTTGAAGCTTGAAACTGAAATCTCAGTTTATTAAAACTGCTTTTTTTTCTTGAGGTGTATGCAAACTGATCTGTTGCGTAGCTTATCATGTCTGCTGGCACTGATTATTTTTAAAAGGAGACAAAAATAATGGAAAGGCATAGAAAGAATTACATTGACTTTCAAGCAGATGTAAGGTGAAAACAAAAGAGCTTTATCACATTTTGGCCTACTACTCTTGACTTTGCAGCCCTATTGTTAAGAACCTAACTTAAGCTGACAAAGAAAAACAAATTATTAGTTTTAAATAACCTTTTTAAAATAACATGAATAGTTTGAATTTACCCCTGTCATGTAATCATGTCCACGCAAATGTATCCCTGTACCCCCAAACAATTCCACTGACGTCAGTGAGACTCCATGCAGGTCTAATTGCAGGCTTCGGGTCTTTGTGAAATGAAGTCCAGCAGTAATTGCTTCCTAGTTAGTTATGAATCTTAAATCAAAGGGTCCAGTCTCAAAAGGTACAAGTTTTGGCTAAGATCTGAGACTAACAATGTCTGTTCTGTCCTGTACATCCATTATTATAATTGTTATATTAAAACATTATTACAATTGCTGTCAGTGTTAACTGTGATCCTTTTTTTTTTTTTAATGCTTTTAGTTTCATCTGTGTGCAAACTTTTTTCAAGACCATCCAGTGCCCATTTCACCCTTCCGGTCAACTATAACAGTCAAATCTGCAAAAACGGTGGTCAAGCCACATAACAAACAGTTCCGGACGACAGTTGGCAGTAAGGTATAGACTCTAAAGCTCTAAAGACTCATGTTTTTAACTCTAGAACAGCGGTTCTCAAACCGTGGGTCGGGACCCCAAAGTGGGTCGCGATCCCATTTTAATGGGGTCGCTAGGGCTGGCTTAGACTTGCTGGGAACTCAGGCCGAAGCCCAAGCCCCACCGCCCGGGGCCAAAGCTGAAGCCTGAGGGCAGCGGGGCTCAGGTTACAGTCCCACCCCTGCCCCGCCTGGGGCTTCAAGCCCTTTGGCTTCGGCTTTGGCCCCACCCACCCGGTGTGGCGGGGCTCGGGCTGGCTCAGGCTTCATTCCCTCTTGTAGTAATTTTTGTTGTTGGAAGGGGGTTGCAGTGCAATCAAGTTTGAGAACCCCTGCCCTAGAGGTTTCCAGTTCAGTCCCCGACATCAGCCAAGAGGGGGTGGCCATGACACTTCAATATTCCTCCTAAAACAGCACTTTTTAGACACAACAAATCCTGCATCTTGGCAGGGGGCTAGACTAGATGACCCTTACAGTCCCTTCTAACCATATGGGTCTATGATTCTATGAAGTAGAAAATCTTGGTGAAGTGCGGGCATTCAGGAATTTGTACTTGGGGGCGTGATATTCAGATTTATTCATAAGTGCGTATCTGGTACTATGGTATTTAGAAACATTATTCTAGGATGTCTAGTGTGCTGTACAGCTAGGGATAGCCCCAGCTACTAGTATCCCAGTTTTGTGTGCAAGTGGGTGTGTTTGTGTATTTGTGTGTGAAAACATTCAGGGTAAATCGTGCCAACATTTTAATGATCAGAACTCTCAGAGGGCTGCTGCCTATATTTTTGTCACAGTTTCCAGCTAGAGACTAACTCAGAATCAAAAGTCAAAGATGTATTACTTTGATGGGAATGTTAAATTGTTACCTTAATATTTTCTAGTTCCGCAGTTCTTTGTATTTACTTATGGAAACACTTAATGCAACCACTCCTCACTATGTACGGTGCATAAAGCCAAATGATGAGAAGTTACCATTTGAGTGAGTACACTAGTGCTGTTGAAATACTATGTTATCTTTAATATAAAGCAGTATTCTAAGACTGAATATATAGTCTTATTTTTCAGATTAGCCAAATATAGGTAAAGTGTTATTAGCTGAAGTTTAAATATAGAATGTATTTTATTCCCGTAAAGATTACTAAAATAAAACAATTTAATATTTTTATATAAACAATTAATGTTACATGATTCACCTGGCCATAGTTATTAAGTCACTGGAAAATTCTCTGAGTTAAAAGGTTTCAAGCCACGATTTTTGTTTGTTTGTTTATTTGCTATAACATTTTTGGAGGGAATGCTGTCCATTTTCGTTTTAGGTGGGTAGATATTTTGTATGGGTGTGCTTGATCTTCTATGACGTGGATTAGTATAGTTGGGTTTCTGGGAGAAGTCGTCACTACTTCATACTGGCTTCCCTTTTAACAAAAATATTTATAAAGGTGTTAGCTCTTTTCTATGAATGTTTCTATGTGCAATATCAATCACATCCAAAATGTTTGCCGCCTTCCCAAAATACTTACAACACGCACTGAAATAGTTGTGAATACGAAGAGCATTCTTAATGTTATGTGTATGTCAAGTGTTTCAGAATTCCCATAGCCAGCACTGCCAATAGCTTTTAAACTGGAGTAGATTTTAATCACGACAAGCATGCATGCAACCATTAATGAGTTTCATGTGCAGAGATACAGGAAAATCTCTTGGCTCAGAGATACGATGTCTGTTAGTAGTGCTGACAGATACATGCATTGACAAGGGAGATATACACCCTAATTCTGCCTTTGTGGTACCATGTTACACAGCCACAAAGATCTGTTGTTCAGGAATTGGCATTCTAAGGAGTGCTTAAATAGGCTTTGAAAACATAAAACAGTTTATTGAAGTTGCTAGTGAGAATTTACCTGTATGTATGTTATATATTGAGAATACTGTCTGATTCTGTGCCATTTGATAATATACACTTTTAAGTTTAGCACTGAAGGGAACAAAGCCTCTGTAAGAGAAAAATAAATGTATTGCTCATTTGTCTTCTGTGAGGAAGCCCTGAAGTTTAATTTCCATGTTTTTTTCCATATCAAGAATTTGGGTCAGACATAAGATATCCTGAAAACTCCCTTGGGACCCTGAGTGCCTCAGGCATGAATAGAAATACAAAATGGTTTATATTTCTTCATTTGATCTAAATATTATCAAAGAAGTATTCATTCCATTAAATACCATTTTTATGAATAAATTCGGATACCAGAAATCCTAGAAATGAAATACATTGTTGTATGGCCAGATCTTGCAAACACTTGATCAGTGGGTACTAAATTCAACACTCAGTAGTGTTTGCAGGACTTAGGCCCTTAATATAAAAGGTAGGGGTCTGTCTCTGTCTGTCTGTCGAGAGAGAGAGAGAATTATATAATTCAGAAATATTTAACACCTACAATTTTGTTTTGTTGGTAAAGAACCTCTTAATTAAACTGTGATATCTCCAATTATGCATACAGGTACTAATCTTTGCAAGAAGTACAATCGTTATAGTTAAATATGGCATATAAAAGCTGGAAAAAAATAATGTATAAGTTCTGTTCCCTTAGGTTTGACTCAAAAAGGGTGGTGCAACAACTGCGAGCATGTGGTGTTTTGGAAACCATTCGAATTAGCGCCCAGAGCTATCCATCCAGGTACGTGACTGCTCCTTTTTCTTGAATATGTATATTTAGATCTGATGAAATAATTTACATTCACCAATTTTTCATTTTATAGGTGGACTTACATTGAATTTTTCAGCCGTTACAGCATTCTCATGACGCAGCATGAACTCTCTTTAATTGACAAGAAAAAGATTTGCAAGACTGTTTTGCAGCGGCTAATCCAGGTTAGCGTTTCTGCTCTGTGTTGTCATCTGTTATAAATAAGGCTGCGATTTAGTCATGGGTATTTTTAGTAAAAGTCATGGACAGGTCATGGGCAATAAACAAAAATTCACAGCCCGTGACCTATCCATGACTTTTACTAAAAATACCCCTGACTAAATCTTAGCTGCTCCTGGGAACCTGGGGCGCCGCTGGTCTGGAGAGGACCCTGGGACCAATGGCTGGCCCCTGCTCTGCTGGCGGGGGCAGGCTGGCTCTGGCCACCCGCTGCTCCGAGGACCCTGGGGAACACTGCTCCGACAGCCTCCGGGGCCATCCCTGGCACCGCTGCTCCAGGACCGCTGCTCTGGGATGGCCCCCGGGACCAGCTGCCCTGGCCACTGCTTGAGTGGTCCTGGGTCCAGCTGCCCGGGGCTGCCCAAGCAGTTGAACCCAGGGTCGCCCCAGTCACGGCCAGAGCAGCTGGGGCCAGCTGCTCGGGCGGCCCTGGAGTCAGCCACACCTGCAGAAGTCACGGAGGTCCCAGAAAGTCCCGGAATCCATGATCTCTGTGACAGACTTGCAGCTTTAATTATAAATACAAAAGATCCAATTCACAGAAGTATTTACTCTTTAAATATGAATGATGATTTAAATATTATTTACCTTATTATTAGGTAGGTCATTTAATCAGCTGTGGTGTAGTGGATTGAGCACAGGGCCTTTGTTCTTTTCCATCGGCCATGGATTCAGTGTGAGCAAATTATTTAACCTTTCTGCACCTCTGATTCCCCATCTGTAAAATAGGTATAATGATACTTTACCTATCTCTCTGTAAAGCATTTTAGATCAATGAAAAGAAAGTGCTTCATGCATGCTAAGTATTTCTTTTTTTATATATTCTAATGGGCCTTGCATGGTGGAATACAGTAAAGTGCAGTGCTGTTCTAAGAATGTGTTATCTTGCAATCAAACTCTCTGAAGCCAAAGCTTTAATCCTAGCAAGTTCAGCTCAGCTTTCCATCCTCTTGAAGTGGATAATTGAGTTCCTTGCGGTTTACTGTATGTGGCTTCTTTCATCTTAAGACTTCCGAAAGCAGCCTACCTGCTCTAAACATTAAGGATCCCATGACACATTTTGCACCTAGGCTAGCCCTGGCTGAAAATATTTTCTTCCCTCTCTTCCATCATTCCTGTGTGATGTATATTCACATTACACCAGTTACTTGTAGTCCTTCAGCTTAGAGGTGACTGAACTTCAGCTGAAGTATAAATACATAGGGCCAGAAGCTGCCTTCAGTTACACCCAGAGTCAGTTAATGGTGTAACTGGGAGGAGAATTTTGGCCATAGTTTGTAAAGTGCTTTGAGATGTAATTGTATGAAAAGTGCTGTGTGACTAAAATATATAAAACTGACCCTATGCAAATTCCTAAGTCTCTTTTAGCATTTAGGTCCATAATTTTTGAAGCAGAAAGATTGTGGAGTGAGCACAGAGATCAAATATTTCCCCAAATCCGTAGGGAGGATGCTTGTCATTAACTGTGTTTCTGACATTTGGCATAGCTAGGCTACAGTTATTTACGTCCATCCCACTGCCCCCCAGAAAGGAGAAGAAGATTGCAGATTATAAATAAACCTATGGTTTTCTTTTGCAGGATCCTAACCAGTATCAGTTTGGGAGAACAAAAATTTTCTTTAGAGCAGGGCAGGTTGCTTATTTAGAAAAACTGCGGTCAGATAAACTGAGACAAGCATGCATCGTGATCCAAAAGAACGTTCGAAGCTGGCATCAACGGAAGAAATTCCTCCGTATAAAACAAGCAGCTGTTACAATACAGCAGTACTTCCGTGGACAGCGGGCTGTACGGTACTTCATAATAAATCAGTTTGCTATGAGGGCACATGTGAAGAGCTCAGACTCATGCCTGGCATTTACATGCAAGTGTAAATATGGGGGAGAGTTTAAAATTGTAATCCAGGTTACCACTTCGCTGTTGAATGTATATATGGACCTGAAAATGCCTGAGTTGTTATATAGATATTCAGGAAGTACTCTGTCAAATTTCAAATGCTATGGCCATATCTCTGAAGGTTTAGGTACCCCTAAATAACACATAAGGGAGCTCCCTGACTGATGCTGAGTGGCTTACTAGTGGGTCCAAAGTAACTGATCTGCTTCAGAAACCTAGAAGGGGTCAGGCAGGCCACACAAACTGGCTTCCTGTTCCCTTGATGTCCCACACCCTCCTGTGTGCCAGGACCATGAAAGCTTTTGCAGCTCTGAGGCTGCAAAAAACCCACACAGAACATGCTGTCAGGGAGAACTATGGCTGGAAATGGGAGGTTTCAAAGACAACTGTGTGGGGTTGGAAAGGTCTGGGATGTTCTTCTGCCCCCTCTGCTGAGATTGGTCAGGGAGGAAGGTGTCTTCAGGGCAGTGGGCTCCTGTTCCATGGTTATCCACTGCATGTAAGAGCTGTCATCCAGCACCAGTGCAGCAGCCTGGCCCCTTCACAGTCTCCCTTACTGATTTTTTCCCCAGCTGTCACAGTGAGGGGGACCAGCTGCCTAACAGGATAGCGGGGGGAACACAGCCTCCCCAGATGTCACTCCGCACTGAACCCAACTCTATATGTGGCTGTGAAAGAAGCTGGAGTACTGGAAACACCACAGATGCCCCTCAGAGGGGCTTCCCCCCACAGGATTTGATTAGCACTCTGCGCGTGTGGGCTGAGCCTGACCAGGCAACGGCTCTGTGCCCACTTGGCACTTGAGTCACAATTTGGCTCTGTATGTTAGACTTGTTTTCAGGAATAGTCCAAATTAAAATGTTACTTAATGTGAATGTACCTCAGAGTAGGGAACACCCCTAATTTTAGATCCAAATTCACCTCCATCTGCTGTGACCTCACTTTCATCGTTTTAAATTACTTACGTTACAAATATTGACTCATGAAACTGGGACTATAGACATGTCATTTAGTTAGAAGTATTGGTCCCACATAATGATAGTCATCTTATCCTATTTTGCGGGTGGGGGGGTTCCAACCTTTGGGACTTGAGAGGATGAGCACAAGGAGTCTAATATCAATTAAAAATAACTTTATTTTCTTTTTAATTAAGGCAAGCTATCACTGCTACAGCTCTAAAGCAAGCATGGGCGGCTATCATTATTCAGAAGTACTGTCGGGGATATATAGTCCGTAAACTTTGCCAGCTCATCCGTGTGGCTGCTATAACAATTCAAGCTTATGTGCGAGGATTTCTAGCGAGGAAGAAATTCCAAAAGGTACAGCCATTTAAGAATTTGACCAAGATCCCAGTGTTTGGGAACTTTTGTGCTATAAAACGGTGGAGGCAAACTCTAGTGATGCTTAATGCTGTATCTTTGACATGAGGTACTCTTGAATACTTCAGCATGTGGATGAAATGTTCTAGTTTATTACCTCATAATTTCAAGCACTTTATAATTTTTAAAATGTTGGAGGTGGTGTGCTTTGATTATTCCAATGGTTTGGATGTGCAATTTTAATATGTTTCTATTTTAAGTGTTAAAATCCTAACATGGTCATTTATCCCTGTAGATAGAATCATAGAACATCTGAACAGATGTTGGTTGATCCACCAGGTAATTGTAGGAGTTTGTTGCTCTCTTGTTTTAAAGATGCTCAAGGAACACAAGGCTGTAATCCTTCAGAAATATGCCCGTGCTTGGCTTGCAAGACGCAGATTTCAGAATATTCGGCGATTTGTGTTGAATATCCAGCTTTCGTACAGAGTTCAGCGACTGCAGAAGAAACTAGAAGACCAGGTAGATGACAAGAATCCATTCATGTTCTGTATTAATTTTCTTTCAATGCATTTCTTTTATTGCAAATCAATCACATTGTGAATTAGACATTTACACTAATAATATCATCTGCAGTTCATTAGACAAGAAACATTTGCATAAGGGATATGGACCCTGATAAGGGCACAGAACAACCACAAATTGTCTTCCCATACAGGCACACTATTCTATATTTGTCCATTATGGGGCTTCCTTGTACCTTTTGAAGCATTTGGTACTGGCCCCTCTTGACAATAGGATTCTGGACTAGAAGGGCCAATGGTTAGATCCGGTGTGGCAGTTCCTATGTATGCTGCAATTGTTCAGTCACATCTTTGATCCTGTTCACACTGGGATCAGAACCATATTAGCTGCAACTCTGTTTAGATGCACTTGCTGTTTTGGGGGTTCTAGCATGGTTTTCTTTTGGGGTCAATTTTTTGAGAGCCATATTAGCCAAACTGGTTTTATAATACGACTTTAACCTCATTTTCAGACAGAATTTCCCTGGTTGTGGTGAACATGATTGAGCAAGGAGAGGGGTCAGGCAGTAGATTAGCTGTTTTCTCATAACTGAGGCAAGGTTAGATGGTAAATTGTTTTTGTTGTCCAAGTATTACTTGATTCTGTTCCTAGAGGTCATTCTTTACTAATAGTGTTCCAAATCCAGTTTTAAAAAATTGAGAGAACAAATATTCAATTATTAGAGATTTCCAATGAAAGACACAAAAGGTGGGCTTTGGTAACTGATGGACGGATAGCAGGGCCGGCTCCAGGGTTTTTGCCGCCCCAAGCAGCAAAAAAAAAAAAAAAAAGTCGCGATCAGCTCTACAGCCGCCGCTTCAGTCTTCGGCGGCAATTCGGCGGCTGGTCCTTCGCTCCCAGCGGGACCAAGGGACCCGCCCCCGAAGACCCAGACTTGCCGCCCCCAAAACAGCTGGAGTGCTGCCCCTCTCCGTTGGCCGCCCCAAGCACCTGCTTGCTGGGCTGGTGCCTGGAGCCGGCCCTGATGGATAGAGCAGAACCTGTTGCAACTGTTTTGGGAAGGGAAATGTCTGTGTATTACGCTAATAATATAAATTACTAAACAGAATGGAACAAACTTTAATTTGGTTTAATATTAACCTATGTTTACTCATTTTAGAACAAAGAAAATCATGGCTTACTGGAGAGGCTGACTCACCTGGCTTCGACTCATGCAAATGACCTAGATACAATCCAGAAACTTGAATTAGAGTTTGAAAAATTAGCGACACAAAAGAGAACCTCTGAGGAAAAAGGAAAGCAATATAAGGAGGACACTGAACAGGTTAATCTTCCTTTTCCTTGTGGTGGTTGTAATATAAGATAATTTATTAAGTCTTTTAGTTACTGTGACAATGGGTTTATATAGTGCCTGATCCTGAGAGTTGTTAAGCATCTGCAACTTCCAACAAAGTCTTCAGTTTCCTTTAAACTGTAAGCCCTCGGTTTTAATGAGAGATTTTTTTGTTCCTGGTTAATTTGTGTATTTTATTAACATCTTATGTTTGCAGAAACTCTCAAAACTTGAGAAACAGAATGCAGAACTGCAAGAACAGAAAACATTCTTAGAACAGAAGCTCCAAGAGGAAACCAAGGAAATGAAAGGTACAATAAGAAAGCAGATGTAGGGCAGCTTTACAAAGCTGCAGTGGAGAAAAGTGGTAGAGCCAGCTCCTCAGCGGGTGTAAATGGGCATAGCTCTGTTGAAGTCATTAGAGCTGCGTCTGTTTATTATAGCTGAACATCTGGCCTTTACTTACTCATCTATCCCATCTATGTAGGAACAGAAGCTTTCCTCTCTCCCTTGCCTCTTGTCTCTGAGGGAGCTCATAGCATTCCCTTCAAAACTCTTCTCTTTGCTTGATTCTTTTAATATATTGCTCTTAAAAATCCAAGTTCTCTTGAAAGGTTAGCACGTGGAATCAAAATCTGTAATGATATTTTAGAACCCATAGCATGTTGATTTGTCAGAACTTGCTTATGCTGTGGTCCTGCAGCTCGGGATTAATGTGGTTATATGTGATACGTTAATTCAAAACTAAACTATCCAAAGAATTGCTTGTTAAAACAAAAACTCATGTTCATGATCTTAATTTTTAATTTACTCTAAATGTTCACTGTTGCATGAAGAGCCTTCAAATATAAAAAAATTTTCCACAGATAAAATGGATGACCTCACAAAACAACGGTTTACTGATGTACAACAAGAAGAAAGACAAAGAATGTATGGAATTTAAGTTTAGTAGTTTTAAAACTACATTTTTCTTAGTCTCTGCCTTTCTTTCTCTTTCTGAAAATGTATTATGCATACGTAAACACAAAAATCGTTCAGTTCTCCATAGCTATTGGGGTATATATGTCATGCCCACAGCCAACTCTTCCTGTTACTTTCTCTCTATCTCTCTGTGACCACCAACATTTCAAATAAATAAAGGGCATTTGCTTGAAAATACAGGACAAAGCTTAGTTTTAAGGCACGGGCCCTCACTACCCACAGTGTTTCCATTTGTGTCACAAAACCACATAGTTCGTTCACACATTATGACCCTTTGTATGATTGTTGCTTGAAAACATACCTTTTATCTGATAAGATGCTTCACAGTAGCTCCTTAATAGATATGATTTGTAGAACATTAGGCACCAAATAAGAGACATCCCTTAAAATACAGGGAAATGTGGTTACTCAACCTCCCCAAAAGTTGGAAACCCTGTGTCCTTCTCAGGTGTATCTGATTCCAGCTACAAGTCAGTTTGCAGCATGCAATGAGGCTCTTCCTCCTACTCCTCCAATCTTTCCTTTTCCTCCAATTCCCTCTGACCTTGCAAGCCAGTCTGAGGACTTGTCTACACTTACCGGGGGATCAATGCATTGGCGGTCGATTTAGTGGGTCTAGTGAAGACCCGCTAAATCGACTGCGGATCACTCTCCCATCAACTCCTGTACTCCACCAGATTGAGAAGAGTAGGGGGAGTTGACGGGAGAGCATCTCCTGTCAACATTGCATAGTGTGGACCCTGCAGTAAGTAGATCTAAGCTACGTCGATTTGAGTTACACTATTCAAGTAACTCAAATTGCGTAGCTTAAATCGAGTTTCCCGTGTAGTGTAGACAAGGCCTGAGTGAAGACTGTCTCCACCAGCTGGGTGTCACAGGGAGCTAGCAGGAAAGACAAGGACTCTTGCGCTGTATTACTGGCTGGGGGTACGTCTACACAGGAAAAGAAAACCTGCAGCAGTGAGACCCTCCTCTGTTACAGGGTTTCAGAGCCCGGGCTCCAGCCCAAGTGGGAATGTCTACACTGCTATTTTGAGTCCCATAACACAAGCCTGAGTCAGTTGACCTGGGCTCTGAAAGTCTGTGATTGATTGATTGATTGATTGCCGTGTAGACTTTTTCCCTTAGACATAGAGGTTGTTCTGCCGCTGAGCCCTCTACCTCAGTCCCCATAGCCAGGAGGATGTAGGGAGGCCTTGGCACATTCCTGTCATCCTCTCATCAATTTTGCAGATGATTCTGAGAAGCTAGGCTGGGATTTTCAGAAGTGCTCAGCATTGGGCTAACTCTGCTCCCACTGAAGTCATTCAGAGCAAAGTTAGTCTGACACTGAGCACTTTTGGAAATCCCACCCATCTCATTTACCTGCCCGACCCATCCCTCATTTTCTCATGCCCAAGTTGTGGTGGAGGATTCCACCAAGTGTCTTCTGTGACACGTACAAGGGAGAATATGTCCCATTATTCTTAGATAACTTTAGTAACTTTCTGTACATTAAAAGGTTGTTGTTTTTCCATTCCTGGTTATTAGGTCAGTAAGTGATATTAATAGTTGACATTATTTCCCCTCTATTTTTAGTTCCACCTAATATTTTTTACTCCTTATACATTTTATGCTTTTTTTCAGTTGAAGGGCGCACCTTGTCTGTCGTTCCAGCTGGTCCTGTTTCAATGGCTATATCTATATATGAACTGCAGGTGTAATTTTTGACTCGCATAGACATATGCATGCTAGCTTAACTGAGCTAGTGCCCTAAAAACAGAATTGAAGCTGCAGTGATGTGGGCAGCAGAACATTACGATAGTTTCATGTGTAGACGTACCCATAGCCTTCGGTCTCCAAAACTGCAAATCAAATGAAAAAAACAGAACAAAACACTTTTTCACCTGGAGATGGGTTTTAAAAAAGTGCTTTTTTTCTGATTCCATACAGAATACTTGAGAAAAAGTTCCAAAATGAGAAGCAAGACTATGAAAAAGAGATTGAGTCATTAAAGGGAGAAATTAAGACTCTTAAAGAAGAGAAAATTAAGCTGCAAGATCAAATTCAGGAAGAACATATCATTCAGGATGACTTAAAACTGGAAGTAGGACAACTTAAAAAACAGGCAAAGGTAGGAGGAATGTTTAAGTAAACAAAACCAGGGATGGTCCAGTTTATTTCAGTTTCTTCTCTACATACTGCAAATAGAGAATTTCAGTGCTCTATCAATAGTCCATCTTTTCTGTTTTGTTGTTTATGTACAGTACGTTTTAAAGCAAGTTGTGGTTGGTAAAATCTGATTGATTGAGGCAATAGTGTATATTTACTGTTGGCTTCAATACACATTGAAAAATCACACACACAAAATTACTCTCATTTTCACAAATGACAGCTGGTTAGTACATTTATTTGAGTGTAAAATCTGAAAATTGCACTTCTCACAAACCCACTGCCAACTAAAAACAAAAGAAGAAAACCTGTATCGTCCTGCTGAAAGGAATATTTATAACCTAATTCTTCCCTCAGAATAAGCACAACTTCAAATGTAACCAATGAGAACTGTGCATGTATATTGGAGGACTGAATTGGACCTTAAACATTTGTCCATTAAAATATGTGAATCAACTTTTGGGAGAAGGTATTAATTCATTAGAAGGACTTTTCCTAAATGTAATTTATTCCCTTTTGTAAACAGAACCTGTTTGTGTGTGTTTAAAAACAGCAAAATATTCTTCCTTCGAGTCAAATATTGTAGAATAAACTATATCTATCTATCTATCTATCTATCTATCTATCTATCTATCTATCTATCTATCTATCTATCTATCTATCTATATATATATATATATATATATGCTGTGTCAGAATCTTATTATTAGGTTCTCTCATATAGGAGAATATTTGGGACAGCTGACTAGACTGATTTAAACAGAATACATTTTAAATTTTGTGGCATGCTGGTCAAACCATTGTTAGTTATAATACTGTTTACAACTTAGTCGATATCAGGCCCATCTTAGTCACTCATTTTTATCTAATTCTGAAAAAATTGTCCAATTTAGATGATACCTGAATTGCAAAGGGAAATTGAACTGCTTCAGACACAGAAAATGGATGTTGAAAAGCAGGTCCAATCCCAGAAGCGAGAAATGAGAGGTAATTGACAACTATGTAATATCAGAGCATTTACAGACATTTACAGTTCTGTTTTAATTGATTAAATGTATATGTTTAGTTGTGTTCGTTTTTCTAGATCTATTACAAAAAGTAAAAACACTCAGAGGTCAAAACTTCTCAAACAGACATTAAAAAAACAAACCAAAAAAAAACCCAACTAAACCCCCCTGCCCAAACCCAGCATGAACTCCATCCCATCAGAAGCATTATCTTCCACCAGGAAAAAGCCTGAGGAAAACAGATGAGTATTGCTGCCTGCTGAATGAATACCAACATCAGGGACTCCTCACCAAGAACACTCTGCTCTCAGTCCTCTCTCATTTAAACAACAGTGTTGTTAACTCAGATGTCTCAGATGATTGCCCTTGCTTTGGGATCACATGACAGAGGAGTTGGTGTCTCAGCCAGCCAGCACTCAACACATTTACAGATCAAAACTAACACCTTGAATTTAACTCAGAAATGAATAAGTATCTAGTACAACTCAGAGCATGAATATAATATGCTCTCTAGCCCTGATTCAGCAAGGCACTTAAACACATGCCTAAAGCACGTGAGTAGTCAAAGGGATTACTTGCATTCTTAAAGGTAGGCATGTGCTTCACCAGAGACTGTGAGAAATGCTGAACTGGAGACTGAGAGAAATGCTGCTTAACAAGGGTGCTGCCACTTTTTACACTCGCTGCAGCACCTAATATCTTAAAGGTGCAGCCTCTGTGTAAATCATCTTGCAGTAATCAAAGCACTAAATAGCAAAGGTGTGAATAACTCCAGCAAGGTCCAAATTCAGAAGGAAAGGACATAACTTTCATATCAAGTGCAGATGATAGACCGCATCCTTGGCATTTGTACCTACCTAGACATCCATAAAGAGAGAGGGATAGAACGAAGTCCCTGGATTGCACTCCTTAGTTAAATTAAGTATATGCATCATCCACCAGCAAAGAACTTGGCTGGTTTAGAAGGAGGCTGATGTGATTATTTGTATGACATATATAATCTGAAAATTTAAGGAGAAAATTCATTCTTTACATAATGATGTTTATTTTCAGAAAAGGTGTCAGAAGTTGCAAAACAATTTATTGAGAGCTATGATGTTGAGGATGTAAGAAGCAGGTAAAATATATTTTTTCTAGGCTTTTTAAAATTTCAAAACAAACATCATACTTTTAAGAGATTTAATTTCTTCTTCCATACACATTTTATATTGTCTTGCCTTGTGTTTTAGGCTGTCCATAGAAGATTTGGAACATTTAAATGAAGATGGAGAACTTTGGTTTGCTTATGAGGGCCTGAAAAAAGCCACAAGGTTAGTTTAATAATGTAATGTTCATAATTCTGGTCTGAGATTCAGAGGATAAACGGTAAGGGGCAGTAATAAGGAAACCAGTCTTACAGTATCATAATGAAAGCATCATTAACAAGTGAACAAACGTTGCCTAATAGCGGAATAGTTTAGGGCTCAGTCCAGCAAGTCGCATTGTTATGAAGTCAATGGGACAAATGCATGAATAAAAAATTACTCATGAATAAAACTTGCAGGATTGGGCATTATAAACATTAAGTAAGGATGGTATTATAATAGTGCAAGCATTAGAAGCATATGGGTATTTTTTAATAGCTAGAGAACTTTCCAGGGGGATTCCTGAGACTAATCTCCATAAATCTCAATGTTTTGATGAGAGACCCAATCTTTTGAGTGGAGAGCCACAGGCTGAAAGGAACAAAAAAGCTCGGACTGTCTTGGTAGGTATATTGTGTACAAGAAAACTTTCTCTGAGCTTTGTTTTAAACCAGTCATATAGCTTTTGTTTAGTAATGTACAGCTAGAAAAAGGAAAGATTTTTGACTCAGAAGCCTTTAAGAACAAGTGTTACTAGTGAGATCCATTTATTTTGGGCTAAAACCACACTGCACATTTGGGCGTTTTGTATTTTACCATGAAGGTCCTTAATCCACCTGAAATGGTTACTTTCTCTGATTTACATGTCTGCACATGGTGGTGTTTCTTTAAAGGTTCTGAAGTTGTTAAATGAAATCTCTGTTTACAGACATGAACAATACATTGCATGCATATCAGGAAAGATGAGATAACTGAATAGCTTTGAACTGTGTAGTCATAAACTATAACCTAAAACTGAAAACTGTTTAGATTGAACCCTTGTAATGAGAAACAAAATGTGTGTGTGTTCTGGGATATCATAATTGGTCTGAATTCCCAGGATGTTCAGGTTCTGGAGTTGTTACAGCTCTATGTTAACACAGTGCCTTGTTTTCACATTGGTTTTGTCTTGACCCTGGGAGAAAGCATATTGCTGCCAAAGTCATACTCTGTCTGTAGCTTCCAATTTTTGTTTTTTAACAGAGTGTTGGAAAGCCAATTCCAGTCTCAGAAAGAGAACTATGAAAAGGAGATTGAAGCTTTGAACTTTAAAGTTGAACATCTTAGTCAAGAAATTATCCATTTACAAAAGTTGTTTAGGGAGGAAAATGACATAAATGACAGCATCCGACTTGAAGTTAGTAGACTAACATCGGAAAACATGGTAAGGTTCAAGTACTGCAGAGGTTAGTACTATCTTGTAGGACAGAACCTTTTCTCTTATTACCTTGGGACAGAATCCTGCCCCAAGTGTATTTGTGGCATGAAACCCTCAGTATTTCTGCAGGCACTTCCATGAATCTTGATGGACCCCAGAGATGTAGCTATGTCAAAATACACAGCCACCCAGCCTCTATGCCCACACTGGAGTAAAGGCTGTGGTGATGCCCAACAAACTGCCATACATGCGGACATCATCAGGAGAGGTGACCGACTTGGTTGGCCTGGTCTACAGCCAGTTTGTTCAGCCATGTGGAGCTATTCTGTCTTAGCCCCTTACTGCTGTGTAAACCTGGGCTGAGAAATGCCCTCAATGTGCATTTTCATCGTAATCGTCAAATGTTAAAATACCCATTTTACAAACTCTGAGTCAGCGGGAGCTGCATGTTCATGCACCTGAAAGCAGAATGTGGCTCAGGTGGTTGATACTTTCCAAAGGAAACAGACAAATCGCAGTGTGAGCTTAGATTGTATTTTAACCCTTTGTATGCCCACGTGACTAAGACTTATGATTTTATAAAGGGTTTTGTTCTATTCAAAATATTGTCATGATGGACATCGATAGGCTCATACAAGTATTATGCTGGACAGACTGTATGCTCTTCCTTGCCATGCTTATGGGATTTTTTGTTTCAAATTACAGTAATAATTGGTGTGAATATGCAGTTTTACACTGGACAGCTATTCAGGAATAAAACATCTATTTCTAAGCTTTTAGGTCATTTGATTAGGGAATTAACAAGATAAACAATACCAGAGCTTTAGCAATGATCAGGAAGCTATCATATTTAGCCATTTCAGTACATCCATAATTTAAACAACTGGTTTGAAAATCAAATAAGACTGCTATTGTTTGATGGTATGTGTTTATCTTTCTCATCGGTATACATCATAGCTTAATAAAGAGAGTTTCTTAATGAAAAAAACCCCTTTCCAGAGCAACACAAACTAGAATGAGAATTACATAGTATGTTGCATGCTGAAGGTACAGTATTTCAAACTGATATAGCTAAGAGTCAGACACTCGTGCTACAGTGACTTTGTTGGCAAACAGCCACCATTAACCATACAGCAATAGCTCATACAAACGTTCAGCATTAGAACACAAGGGTTTTTAAAAAAAATTCATACATGGAAAGATGGCCAAACACTTGGGTTAATCCCTCTACTGGTTTTGAAAAGTGCCATGGGACTTTTAACAGCCACTTGGAACAGACAAAAGGAAACTTATTTTACTGCTTCTTCTGAAAGACGGTGTTTCTTTCATTGTAACAACCACCTGGGTAAGCATTCAACCAGTCCCAGTTAAGCGAAGCTCAACATTCTGCAGTTTTAAAGAGTTCAGATCCAATAGTTGGGTGCCAGTCGTCATGATGTCCTGTAGCTGAATGCACATATCCTCCAGGATTGCCAGATATTTTGCACACATACAGCATGTGGATAGAACCAGGATCTTCAACTCCAAAAACTCAGTCCTCCAGCATGTAACCTTAGGGATAATCTGTCAACTGGCATTAAATCTTATATCTAGCATAGCAGCGGTTTTCAACCTCTGGTCCGCCGACCCCAGGGGACCCACAGACTATGTCGAAGATTTCCAAAGGGGTCTGCAGCTCCATTTGAAATTTTTTAGGGGTCTGCAAATGAAAAAAAGGTTAAACCCACTGCTCCATAGGTTTGAGCAGGCTGATATTCCATCCACCAAGGGGCAGTTATTCACATAAAACAGCCAGTAAATTACAAGCTTTTGTTATAAGTCCGAAGCCTGTTTGAACACTTGAGCAATACAAAAACTTCTGACCAAGAGATGAGTACTACTACCTGAGCCATACTGATATTGATACAAATGGAATATACATTTCCAAGAAGGAAATGCATTCTGCGGTGTATAACGTTATTTCCTTTGGTTGGAAAAAAGTAAGAGTCAGTAGGAGAAATATTTTCAAAATGTAATTTGAAGTTACTGAGATGAAAAAGCATTTCAAAAAGGGAGCCTATAATATCATTTCTTTCTGAAGTGTTTTGTAATATATAAGAAATACTTTTCTAAAAATAAATTGAACTGGAAAAATGAAAATCATGACATAGTTTCCTTTAAACTAATTCAGCTGTTTAAACTTTAAGTAAAATATTGAGAGACTAAATTATTCAAGTGTTCTTTCCTCTTTATAAAGATGATCCCAGACTTTAAACAGCAAATTTCTGAACTTCAACAGCAAAAGGTGGATCTTGAACAACGCCTTCAAGAACAAGTTGCAAAGACGAAAGGTAAAGAACCAACGTGGGGTCTGTCTTGCAAACAAGTACAGAGAACCTAGGGGACCTCCCTACTAGCACATCGGTGCCACTGGCAGGACTCTGTCCTCTCCCCTTCCAGCATGGAGGGGGGTATTTTGATGGGAGAGGGCAAAGTGGAACACTGCTGTGTCATTCCTCTAATTATGTGGGTCATTTATAGATTCCATGCCTCTGGCATAACTTAAAATTGCTTGACAGTAGCTCTAAATGGTGTCAGATCTGCAGCTGGTCCACATCTCCCCATCTCTCTCCTGCACTGAATAGAGTTCTGGTGCATGAGAGAATCTTTCCCGTGGCTGTGGTTTATTTACTACGTTCCATGCCATTACTGTGGGCCAAGTTCGGATTCCTTATGCATGCAAAGCTCCCATTGAATTTAGTGGGGGTTTGGACTAAGTAAAAACTTAAAATCTGAAAATCCTGGCCATCAGGATTTGGCCCATAGCAATGAAAGATTTGCTGTTTTCACTTGTTTATAAACACTTGGTTCCTCAACAGTGTTTTCATTTTATATGAAGCTTTATTGCAAATTGTAATTACTGAAGGAGTTCCAAAAGTCTCTATACCATGTAATCAGCACCCTAGAGTGCAGAAGGGGGAAATAGTCAGTTATTTAACATTTAATTACATGACGTGTTCCTTGTAAATAGCTCTGATACTACATGTATTTACCAGCTGGTGTCTGATCCTGTGCCATTGCATACTGGACCTATTATTAAACAGTTGCTGTGTAAGCAAAGGACTTTTTTGATACAATATTTGCCTTGTAATCAGGGCCGGCGCAACCCATTAGGCGACCTAGGCGGTCGCCTAGGGCACTAACATTTGGGGGGCGCCGGTGCCCCGGCCGTCCGCGGAATTTGGGGGGTGGGACCTTCCGCCGCCTCTGTCAGGGGCGGCATTTCGGGGGCGGGACCTTCCGCCGCCTAGGGCGCCGAAAAAGCTTGCGGCGCTCCTGCTTGTAATCCAATATTGTTACAGGAAATAGGAAGAGGTTGTTATGTGTAAGAAAATATTAACTAAATTCCAGCCTGGATCAATAAGCAAACTTGGAGGGGAGGTCTCTCTTTCTCTCTTTCTCTCTTTCTTGTTGTTGTTGGATTTTATTTTTTTTTAATCATCACAGGAAAAATGGAAGAAATGCCTTATCGGGTGCATCACAATCTGTCAGAGGAAGGTCAAAGAAGGTAAATATTATTTTATTATTTTAAATTAGGGCTGTCAAGTGATTAAAAAAAATTAATCGCGATTAATCGCGCTGCTAAACAATAATAGAATACCATTTATTTAAATATTTTTGGATGTTTTCTACAGTTTCAAATATTTTGATTTCAATTACAACACAGAACATGAAGTGTACAGTGCTCACTTTATATTTATTTATTACAAACATTTGAACTATAAAAAAGAAACTTCAGTTCACCTCATTGAAGTACTGTAGTGCAATCTCTTTATCATGAAAGTTGAACATACAAATGTAGAATTATGTAAAAAAGAATAACTTAACAATAAAACAATGTAAAACTTTAAAGCCTACAAGTCCACTCAGTCCTACTTCTTTTTCAGCCAATCACTCAGCAAACAAGCTTGTTTACATTTGTGGGAGATAATGCTGCCCGCTTCTTGTTTACAATGTCACCTGAAAGTGAAAACAGGCGTTCGCATGGCACTGTTGTAGCCGGCGTAGCAAGATATTTACATGCCAGATGCGCTAAAGATTCATATGCCCCTTCATGCTTCGACCACCATTCCAGAGGACATGCGCCCATGCTGATGATGTCCTGCTCGATAACGATCCAAAGCAGTAGGGACCAACGCATGTTCATTTTCATCATCTATGTCAGATGCCACCAGCAGAAAGTTGATTTTCTTTTTTGGTGGTTCGGGTTCTGTAGTTTCCACATCAGAGTGTTGCTCTTTTAAGACTTCTGAATGCATGCTCCACACCTCATCCCTCTCAGATTTTTGAAAGGCACTTCAGATTCTTAAATCTTGGGTCTAGTGCTGTAGCTATTTTTAGAAATCTCAGATTGGTACCTAGAGTTGTAGGCTCTAAAGTTTTATTTTTGAATGCAGTTATTTTTTTGTACATAATTCTACATTTGTAAGTTCAACTTTGATGATAAAGAGATTGCACTACAGTACTTGTATTAGGTGAATTGAAAATGCTATTTCTTTTGTTTTTTACTGTGAAAATATTTGTAATAAAAAATAAATATAAAGTGAGCACTGTAGACTTTGTATTCTGTGTTGTAATTGAAATCAATATATTTGAAAATGTAGAAAACATCCAAAAATATTTAAATAAATGCTATTCTATTACTGTTTAAGAGCGCGATTAATTTTTTTAATTGCACAATTAATCGTGATTAATTTTTTTAATCGCTTGACAGGCCTAGTTGAATATCTCGTACAAGAGGTTCTTGTTTTTGTCCATTTGAAGCTTGTTATATTCCTAGCTCTGTACTATTAGCTGGACTGTGTTTGAAATGGCCCACAAGTTTTCTACGTTTTGCTAGCACGTTTTCAAAACCACCATCACTGAGCGCTACTGTAATGGATCGCTGCAGACTGTGAGCCAATGCACGTCATGTGTTCAAAAGGCAAGCGACTGGCTGCTGCTACCATGTGACGTGCACTGTCAGTACTAATTGTTGTTACCTTTTCTTGAATATTCCATTCTTTCGCAACATCCATGAAACACTCTGCACATGCTTCAGCATAATGTCTCTCTTCATTATGAGTTACTGTTACAGCAAACGACTGCAGTGTCCATGCGGCATCAGTAAGGTGTGCCGTGACCCCAAGATAGCTATGATTGCTCAAGGATGTCCAGTGATCACCAGTCAAAGCAACAGCCAGTGCATTTTTCAGAAGTTCCAACTTTGTAGTCTTCTTGTTGTCATATAGGTCAGTGGTTCTCAAAGCCGGTCCGCCGCTTGTTCAGGGAAAGTCCCTGGTGGGCCGGGCCGGTTTGTTTACCTGCCGCATCCGCAGGTTCGGCTGATCGCGGCTCCCAAAGGCCGCAGTTTGTCGCTCCAGGCCAATGGGGGCTGCGGGAAGGACGGCCAGCACATCCCTCGGCCCGCGCCGCTTCCCGCAGCCCCCATTGGCCTGGAGCAGCGAACCGCAGCCAGTGGGAGCCGTGATTGGCCGAACCTGCGGACCCAGCAGGTAAACAAACCGGCCCGGCCCACCAGGGGCTTTCCCTGAACAAGTGGCGGACCGGCTTTGAGAGCCACTGATATAGGTCATTTAGTGCGGGCGGCACGGGGCTTGGCCGGGGGTCAGCCCCAGGTGGCATGGGGCTCGAGGAGGGGGGGGGTCAGCCCCAGCTGTGGATGGCCCAGGGCTGGGTGGGGGAGACCCCACCGTGGGCAGTGTGGCGCTCGGGAGCGAGGAGGCTCAGCCCCAGCTGCGGGTGACATGGAGCTGGAGGGGGGGGCCCAGCCCCAGCTGCGGGTGACATGGGGCTGGAGGGGGGGGCCCAGCCTCAGTGGCATGGGGCTATAGGGTGGGGGTCAGCCCCTGAGCTCGGGGAGGGGGGATGTCAGCCCCAGGCAACATGGGGCTTGGGGGAGGGGGGTCCCAGCCGCAGGCGACATGGGGCTTGGGAGGTGTTGTCAGTCCCAGCCCCAGTTGTGGGTGGCACAGATCCCGGCATGGGCAGTACAGAGCTCGGGAGGGGGGACTCAGCCCCAGATGTGGGCGGCAGGGGGTGGGGGGTGGGTCGGCCCTAGCCCCGGGAGGCATGGGGAGGGTGGCTGGAGCACCCTGCAAGGGGCGGGGCGGCTCAGGCGAACCCCTGACTGTCCTGTTTTTACTTTTAAAAAATACTTCTCTGCTGGAGCTGGCATGAGAACCAGTCTTGCTGTAGCCCAGGGGTAGGCAACCTATGGCACACGTGCCGAAGGCAGCACACGAACTGATTTTCAGTGGCACTCACACTGCCCGGGTCCTGGCCACTGGTCCGGGGGGCTCTGCATTTTGATTTAATTTTAAATGAAGCTTCTTAAATATTTTAAAAACCTTATTTACTTTATATACAACAACAGTTTAGTTATATATTATAGACTTAGAAAGAGACCTTCTAAAAATGTTAAAATGAATTACTGGCACGCAAAACCTTAAATCAGAGTGAATAAATGAAGACTCGGCCACAGCACTTCTGAAAGGTTGCCGACCCCTGCTGTAGCCTCTTCTCTTTCCACCTGCCCTCCGGTGGCAGCTTGTGTTACTGCGCCTGACCTGACCTGACCTAGGTTCTCTAGAGAGCAGCTGATGCTGCCGTGCTGCGATTAACACGTTAATTGTGCTGTGCGTTAATCGCAGGCGTTCACGGCAGTTAATTGACAGCCCTATTTTAAATCTGTTTGAGAAATGTGGACTTAATGCCATAGGCTGAGTAGAGACACTTAAAACCTTATAGGGACTGGCATTGTATTTAGCAACTACCACTTGCTACTGGGGTGATGTAATGGTGAGGTGGGAAATTCCTGCTGCCAGCTCAGTAGGTGCCTGAGAGAGACAGAGCATGTAACCCATCTTGAAGTAATATTGTGCTTTCTGGGAAGAAGAAGAAGGGAACAAACTTTTTGTGATTTCTAGAACACTGGAAGACCAGACTGAAATACACACAAAAGAAGAGAAGCAGATTGTCACAATCCAAGAAATTCAGGAGGCAAACAATCACCTAAAGGAGCAACATGAAATTGAGAATGAAGTAAAGAGCAAGATAGAGCAGGAGGCATTTCATCTTACTCTGGAAAACATGGTGAGGAATGAAATTCCCTTAATCCATCCCCGAAACACAGTTAAAAATACAGCGTGCACAGTAGGAGCTAGACATTTCCCAGCCCAGTGCAGCTGCACAAGGAGAGGGTGGAAAAGCCCCTCTCCCTGGCATCCCTATACTGGCCTAGGCAGAGATTCAGTCCCTGTGCTCCTGGCATGCAGAGAATGAAGAACTGTAGAGCTAACAGTAGCAGTGGAAATCCCAGCTGGAGGGGGACGTGCCCATGGCTTTATTCCCTGCTGCCCCAGATCAGGGCCAGCAGGAGGAAGAAGGCACACATGCCATTGTTGTGTGTGCTTCCTCTGTGCTCTCTCTGTTATATTTTGTTTGCTTAAGACACAGTGCTCCATAATCTCCCATTGAAGTGCAACTCTTCCTAAATTGATTTTTGAGGACAGAAGGATTGCAGGATCAAGCTTGTATTCAGTGGGACTACTCAGAATCTGAAAATTAAGTACATACAGGGCTGTCTCTAGAAATTGTGGTGCCCTACGCAGCCCCCCTGGGGGGGGTGGAGGGGGGGGGCAGACCCAGGCCTCCGCCGGGGGGGACGGGACTGCGCCCAAGGGCTTTGGGAGGCAGGAGCAGCCAGTGCAGGAAGGCAGCAGGAGTCAGGCCCGCCCCTGCACTCACAGGGCGGTGGGAAGTGGAGGGACCCAGCCCCAGCCTGCTCCGCTCTGCTCCCCTCGCTCCCAGGCTTGGGGTAAGGGGGGGAACCGCCCCCCAGCACTCACCGGCGGCATGGCTGGGAGCCGGCATAGTGGAGCGGGCTGGGGTCGGGTCGCTCCACTTCCTGCCGCCCGGTGAGTGCAGGGCAGGCCCAACCCCTGCTGCAGTCCCCCGGGATGCATAGCTCGGGGGGAGGGGCGGGGCGGGGCTGACCGGGGGCGGGGCTGAGGGGAAGGGGTGGGGCAGGAGCGGAGGCAGCTTTCCTGGGCCCTGCTGTGCGCAGCCCACGAGGGGCCAGCTCAACCGTCTGGGGGATCGGGCTGGCCGCTGGAGCTGGATGCAGCATGCAGCTGCGTAGTTTGCGTATGGGTAGGGACGGCCCTGAGTACATACATAAGTCTTTGCAGAATTGGGACCGAATATTCTAAAAGGGAAATGAAGTTAGCGAGCCAGGTAAATATTTACCTATGTCAGACCAGCAACTGAGCAGATTTCTGCATGTGCTGTCTGATTGGTTCATCAGCAGTGCCAGTAAGGATGCACCCCTTTGCAACATTGCTCCTGTGCTCAGTTTTATTGCCCTCTGTGGAGGTAGAAGCAGAGGTCTATTGACTAGTTACTCTCCATCTTTATTTGATTATTGTAGGATCTTGAAGAAGAGTTAGACATGAAAGACAGAGTAATAAAAAAATTGCAGGATCAGATCAAGACTCTTACCAAGACTATTGAAAAAGGTAGGACTTATTTTTTACAGTTTAAAATAGTTTTGAATGTGTAATACAGGGTATATGTGTATGTGAGAGAAAGAGGGTGAAAAGGTTGTGAAATTCAATCTTTCAACAACAACAACAAAAGATGGGAAAGCATTAGCAAAAATTTCATAAATGTTTTCCCTGTTTTTCAGCCCATTTTATAAATGTGTGTATATGTGTGTACACTTTTTTTTTTTCTTTTTTACAGAATTAGTTTTCACTCTAAGACAGGGGTCTCAAACACGCGGCCCGCGGGCTGCATGCGGCCCGCAGGGTTACTGCATGCGGCCCGCGAGCTCCTCACGGGGCCCCCCCCCCGCCCTACCCCAACGTTTACTTCGAGCGGCTGCCTGCCTGCCCTGCCCTGCCCTCCCATTGGCCGGGAATGGGGAACTGTGGCCAATGGGAGCTGCTGGGGGCGGTGCCTGAAGCAACAGCCACACACACCCCTGCGCCCCTCCTCCCCCAGGTTCCAGCCACTTCCGGGTGCGGCGCAGCGGCAGGGCAGGCAGGCAGGGAGCCTGCCCTGCCCCCGGTGCGCGTCGGGCCGGAGCCCGCCCCCCGCACTCCTCCTGCACCCCGACCCCCTGCCCGAGTCCCCTCCTGCACCCCGACCCCCTGCCCTGAAACCCCCCCGCACCCCGACACCCTGCCCTGAAACCCCCCCGCACCCCGACCCCCTGCCCTGAGCCCCCTGCTGCACCCTGCACCCCCTGCCCTGAGCCCCCTGCTGCACCCCGCACCCCTG